>JAIFZK010000045.1:1082500-1167500 GCA_027481765.1 Tenualosa thibaudeaui
TAGCGCAACAAAGGCGTAGCAGCAGCGACGGCTGACTAGCATGCACAGCGATGAGGGGTGATTGACGGCAGACAAACGGAGACTGGAGGGTGCGGCCTGTGTGTGTGTCTGTGTGTGTGTGTGCACAAACATCTCATCGTTGGCCCTGCCCAGACTAATGACCGCGCTGCTTCTGATGCTGTGGCGGCGGCGGGTTCAGCTGGAGTTTACAGCCAGATAAAAAAATACATGCCGCTGCTGCAGAGATGGGAGAGTAAGAGATGGGGGAGGGAGATGTAGAGAGAGGGAGAGGGAGAGGGAGAGGGAGAGAGAAACTGAGGGGGAGGGGGATGAGAGCCAGAGAGGGAGAAAGAGAAAGTAAAGATGAGAGGATGGAGATGAAATGAAAGCGAGAGTGGAGGGAACAGCTCGAGTAATGATGGTGTTTGGACGGACTGGAGGAATCAGGAAATAAGGCTTTGGCACAAATGCCAGGCTGGCGAGCGGACTGGCACAGGTCTCAGCTCCTGTGACCTCCTTCAGACTGGCACAGCCTATAGGCTGAAGACACATGCATCCTTCTTTTTTTCTCTCTTTATCTCTCACACACACACACACAAATACAAATACAAATACACTGTCTGCCTTCGGTGGATCAGGCAACAAATAAACCAGTCCATGGCCTACAGCGGCCAATTAGCAGCAGGCTGCGCATTAAGGAAGACGAGCCCATACCAACACGTGGGCCTGTTTGAGGAGCTCACACAGCAGGGAGCCCTGATGTAATCGTGTTAGCCATCCACACATAATGATCTGCAGGTCCCCTCCCCCAAGCAAATTCAAATATCAGCCCATTAACCCAGTAAACATATGCATGGAGATCAGAGCTGGACTACATGGATGAGGGTGCTGGGACTGGAGAGAGAGAATGGGGGGTGGTGGTGTGGGGGGGGGATGATCCACTGGCCTCTTTTTGGAAGTCGCTTGCCATCCCCCGCCCCCCCTCCATTGAAGAGCAAGAAAACCCAGAGTGAATAATGATGCAGCTAAAGGGGTGGATCTTTATCAGTGCTACTTAATTCTGCTGAGTCTTTAAAAACACACAATATTACTGCTTTTCTAGCTTCCGCAGGCATTTCTTCAAAAAAAGAGAAAAGTTTTTGACTCCTAACTCCGTTGAGAGCCTAGGCAGAAGTACACTTACTTGATTGTTGCTCTGAGGTAAAGGAAATTCCAGAACAAAATGCAGCATTCAGGAGCACACAAGCCTGAATGATGTTCATTCTAGAATGGAATGGACATCTGTCACAGCTTTCACCTGATCTCCATCCATATCAAACATCACCTGCAGTCTGAACTTAGGCAGGAACTTGCAGATAATTTATCATCATGTGAGAAACATCATTTGAGGTTCCAACTAAAGACTAGGGCTAATATCAGCAAAGTTTGTAAGTCAGTTATCCTGACTGGTATGGTAACACTGACATTGTTAGCTCTGTTAGCACTGTTAATTCTTCAACGTGATTCAATAAAATGCAAATTATAAAACAAATCAGTCATTTTGAAACAACCATGACAGATGAAAGAGAAAATAATTGTTAATTTGTGAAACGGCTGTAATCATAGTGGAATTTCTCGCAGAAGAGAAAGCTCAACACAAATGAAAGTGCTTGAAAATCAAGACATATGTGTGATGTGTGGACTATTCAATTCATTTTTACGGACTCAATAAGCCCAAGCCCAACCCAATGCATTTTCTGTGTTCTGACATGTATCTGCTTTGCTGTCCTCTAAAAGTCATTAGTCTGTCATTACAAATACTAACAGTTGTGGCACATAAAGAACTGAATATGAAACACAAATGACAATATTCTGACATTCTGAATGCTTCCAAATTGTAGTCAGTTTTCTTGTCTTGGATTTTTGGCAGAATTGTTCAGCTGAGAATTTTTTCCCTCCATTTCACGTGAATCCATGTAGCACCTAGAGTGCAGAGACAGAGCTGAGATGTTTCTATTGTTTAACACAGGGCAAGACATCATTCCTCCTGACGATGAGTTGAACCAGTGAACTGCTAACAAGAGGCATTCTGGGCAGCACTAGGTTTGTAAACCCAGAAATCTCTCTGTCTGTATCTCTCTGAATTTCACTGGAAATCAAAAAGTGTAATTGTTTGACGAAGAAGCTCAATCCTGGTAAGTCTGCCACAAACCACAGAGAACACCTCCATTACATTTCTCAGGTTCAGCTTGCCCTGAGAGAGGAGAGAGAGAGAGAAAAAATACGGTCTCGAATTGCATACTTTCCCTTTCTGGAAAGGTTTTAATGAAATATTCAAGACAAATGGAGACCTGTTGAGCAGGAAGCCTAATGTAAGCTGACAGGCTTAGCACTTCGGCATGGAGGGGGGAGACAGCCGGCTGATCAGCTGATTTATAAACAACCAACTGGATTAGCGAAGCACGACACAGCGTTTGTGTAGGATCAGCTCTGGACACCAGGACCACAGGGTTATTGTCTGCACAATCTCAGCTATCATGCACCAACCAGGTAAATGCATTACTGAAATGATTCAATAACTCTAGGAAGGTATATTGAGCAAGACATTAATTATTTATGTTTTAATCCCACAGGATTGTGTCTGTTCAAGCAGAGACACAGGAGAAGGCACCCACATGTACTTGAAAGCAACAGCAACAGCTTTATTCACTGAAAACAGCTTCATTCACAGAAAGTAATGGAGTTATGATGTAGCGATGTAGTCATAAAGAAGGTGCACTGAAGCTACGCAAACCAAGAGAACACCAGGCCACATTTAAAGAGAATAACTACCATGGTTATGATGACTGTTGCAACAAAGTAGCTTCTATTACTGGAAGTGAGCTCTGAAGTCATTTTCCTTCTTTTCAAAAATTTGGTTCCTGGCACTAGGGAAGCCTGCCAACCCAAACAGGAGTGTGGATATCTGGCAATGCTAAATGTTGGCCAGGCCCACAATCAAAATCCACTAGGCTAAATCCACAAAATCAAGGTCCACACAAGGCATGTTTTATGCTGGCAGTGTACAAATCCAGACTTAAATCTTTCTGAAGCGTACATTTCATCTGGACAATCTCAAAATGCAAGTCGTCATGACATGAGAAGACAACCTTGCCGAAAACCCAATTGTCCAAAGCCAATTGTACTATACTGAATTTGCCTTTAAAAAACAAAGCTTTGTCATCAATTACCTTATAGAAATGCAATACCTTCCTCAAATTTTGTCTGCAGACAGCTTATGACACATTGACCATCATACACGGGTTTACAAAGGTGCTCTAGCATACAGTGATATGAATTTCTATTGATGCAATATCTGCTTGCCATTTCTTTTTTGGCAACTTCAGGGTTTTCACACTGAAAATAGTCTGTATTAATTTCCCTCACTGACTCCATAGAGCATTTGCCTGGGGCACGATGCAAGCTGCTGAGGTCCTTTTACTCTTTTTCTTCCTGGTAACACAACACGACTGCAGCAGGACTAAACCTCAATTTGGACAGCAGGCTTCTGCAAATGGACCATGATGTGATGGTTAAGTGCCAAAATCTATTTGCATTGATTTTTTTTTCTCCCTTAGAGATGACAACAAGACAGAGGAGGAGTGGTAGGAGAAATGGCGCACACGTGTGTGTGTTTGTGTGTGTGCGTGTGTGTGAACACACAAGTGAGAGACTATGTGTGTACACGGGAGACAGGGAGCAAGAGAGAGTGTGTGTATGAGAGAGAGGGAGAGAGAGAGAGAAAATGAGGGAGGCAGTGGAAGGCTTTCAGCTTGTAAACACAGAGTTGGATGAGGACATGCAAATCAAAGATCTAATATCAAATGCAACTTTCAGGGGTCGAACTGCCAATAAACACACACTGGGATTTACTTGTGATTCTTGGGGCATGATTCTTCAGTGAGTGTGTGTGTGTGTGTGTGTGTGTGTGTGTGTGCCAAGCGTGCTGGCAGCACAAGCATACACCTATTCCTGAGTCTGCATGCATGTGTAACCAAGGTCATCCTACGTCCAGCCAAACATGCCAACCTCACAGCACCATCTGAAAGTGGAGCACACTAGCCAGTCGACCGAAACGCTCAGACTTCCAGTCAACTGACTGGAATGCTCTTGAGATGTTGGGAGGGAAGTTAGCTGTCTACATGCACAACTAGGGTAGTTGGCATCTGTTACAAATACATATTCGGAGTGCAAAAGTATGTGAGTGTGCCCTCCCAAATTACATGGGGAGCTCAGCTTCTCTGAGCTGAGCAGGACTTTCCTAGAATCTAGAATGGTTTGTCAGGACAGTTCGAGGAGAGAAGCGGAGAGTATAGGCTTTCAGTTAGTCTGTAAGAGAAGTTTAATATTCAGACAGAGAGGAGATGAAAGGAAAGGGAAAAAATGGGTGTCTCCTTCCTGAATCAGATTGAAAAGCCAGCCTCAGTAAATCAGGAAATGAAAACTTCACACAGGGCCCTCATAAAAAATATCAAAAATAAGCAACGCTAGGCTATGCAAGTTGGGGGATTACCTGACTAGAATAACAGGTAATAGTAAATAGTCATTCTAGTCAGGTAATCAATGTGATGTAGTCTCTGAAGTTGAAGAAAAGGTTTCAATTTATGCTACTTGTCCAAAGACACACAGTTGATTTGAAATGGGTTAACCACTGTCACCACAGACAAATAGACTTGGACTGTCCAGAGAAATGCTCTGTCTCCTTATAGGGTCAACTCTATGCCAAGCTAATGATGTATGGAAGTCATAAACTTCTAATGAGTGTCAGTTAACAAATCAATAGCCCAGACATTAAGTCCAGACAGAACTGGATAGTATTGCTTGCAGACCTATGGTTCACCTTTCCTGTGAATACCAATGAAATTTATCGAGTCAGATTTCCTACTACAAATTCATTGAAACACACACTACTGACAATACACACATTTTCTAACAAAAGTAGACAAAAACACAAAACCATTCCAAAGTAACACAAAGTGCAATTTGTGTCTCAAAAATGAGCTCATTAAATCCCGTGACCTCTACTCAAAATAATCTATATGCTAGTGCATTAATTTCTCCACACAGCACCATAGGAGGGGCAACAGTAAACCAAGTGAAATACGGGTCTCCTCCATACGACTAGAGCCCTTTGGCTGCATCCTTACATCTCCCTGCTAACCTGTTCAAGGTCTGCTCTGGTCATAAATGAACCAATAGTGCCTCAGCCCCTTTAGGATAACAACACATCCTCAAGCATGCAGCTAGAGCTGGGGCCCTGAACTTCATAAGAGAACTACAGTCATGCCTGGTGTCATTTCCAGTGAAGTCAAAGGCACTGTTTACAATAAAGAGTGTACTGATGTTAATGTTTTCAGCCTCTGTTGTCTCCTTTTACCAGCTTCCAATTTAGCCTTCTATGCATCATTGGCCTCACTTGCATTGTGTGTTGGCCATGGCAGACATCAACAGTTATCGGATGAGCAGACTGAGCATGTTTGAGACTGTAGTAAAAAAGAAGCAGATAGAAACATAAGCTGTTACCTGTAGTTTATCCTCAGGTACATTGAGCCAGTGGTTAAAAGCTTGGGACAACTTGGTTCGCACCTGTTTTCCTGAAAAGAGAAATTCATATAGGAAGGAAACAATTACTTTGATGGTCATCAACTGTGATACAGCAATGGCAACTGGCATTGCAAATGTACATATTATATATGTGTATGACGTATGTATAGATATGTATGTATAATATCTAGAGCGATGAGAGAGCAAAAACTAAAGGGACTATATGTTTAGAAATGCAAATAAAATGCAAATAAAACTGAAATGCACATGAAATGTACATGATCACATTTAATACAATAACCACTAATCTATGATCACAACAATATGACAATAATCACATTTATGATATTTAGGCTAGGATAAGTTATTGCCAATGATTTTATGTTTTACCAAGCATGGACATATTTTAATTCTCTAGAAAAGAGAGCAGAGAGTGGATTTATCTGCAAGTAATGTAAAATAGGCAACAGGTTGTGGATTTGAGACACCAGGATCAAGACTCAGCCCCCTCTTCCTTGTGTAGGACTAACTTTCATTTTCACTTCCTCTCCAGAGCCAGGAACGCAAACAGCGAGAGGGATGGGGGGTGGGAGTGGGGTTGGGGGGACTAGCTGGGCAGAGGCCCAGAGACACGCTACAGACTTTTGCAGTTCCACTCATTTCCATTCAGTACAGCAGAGGGGAGAACCCAGTAACCCTCCCAGTAACACTCTGTTCGCCTCTGCCACTGGCACGCAAAGGTTTTTTTTGTGTTTTTTTTCCCAGGCTTTCGTTAAATATAATGATATACTTTTCTGGCTGACCATGCAGCCCCAATCCCAGTCTTACGATGATTTGTAAAGCCTCTGTACCCCAAGAGTGTACAGCTCTTCTGGTTTTCCCCTCCAGTGCAATGCTAAAGGTCTAGTCAGTAAAAAAAGGAGAAGAAAGCAAGGGGAAAAAATGTCCCTCCACCATTGAGCAAACGATTCCCTACCCGCCACAGTCACAAAAGCGAGATCGTTAAAGCTAGTCGGGAGAAAGAAAAAAAACACCCTGCTTGGCCCAGCCACAACACAGCCTCCACCCTGCTGGATTGGCCGGTGTTAGAAAGGCCCAGCGATCAGGTCCCAGCTTACGGCTGACAAGCTCAACAGGAGTAAGAGAGATATTAGAAATGAAAATATCCCTTCAAGCACGGCAGGGAGAGTTGGAGGCTAGCCCAGCCTCTGCAAGAGCAGGCTTATAACCTCGGAGAGGCAGAGAGGGAGGGATGGGTCTTATTAAGGCAAGGGAGGTTACTTTATCATTGGGCCTAGTAAGCAAATATGAAGCAATCACTCCATGTGAATAATGCTGCCAAGCTTCAATCAATGCAGACTTCCTTCCCAGTCACGCTGCTGCACAAAACAGTTGAACCACAACAAGGTTGCATATTTACATGCTGCTGTAAGTGACTAATGATTCTTCGGTTAGGCGTGGTAAACCAGGCATGACGAAGAATGCTTAAAAAGGCGCAGCCGTACAGCTTTGTGCTCATTTTATAAACAGCGTCTCAACAGCTGCACAGCTGTTCAAACTAAGCACTTAAATAGTGTTTACTACTAACTTTAAAAGCCATAGGGTTTGGCAGCTATAACAGGAAGAGAAATCACTTTGCATCACTTAAGAACACATGGACTTAGCTTTCTCAGCTACAGAAATGGGTCTTAATATTAAAGAACAGCTGTTTGGGGGCGGGCGCACAGGTCAGATAGATGGAGATGGACTGGTAGATTGAGAAGTCTGTTGTGTGAAAAACTGTGGAGTTCAGCAGCCAATAAAGTCCGGCAGCTTCAGAAGCAGGTGTTATTTATGGCTTGATCTGAGATAGTATTAACAGTTAAGAATGTTAGGTCTAAATATACAAAAATGTTTATTGAATGCCAATAGTAGACAGACAGACATGGAGCAATTTCCTAAATTCAACAAAAAGGGCATGGAAATTATAGGAATTACTGAATCAATGACGTGGGAATTGTGGCATACACCTTCGGCTCCATTACTGACACTTGCAGGAAACTAGGGCTAGACTGAAAAAGGCAACTCAATAGGCTACAAGCTGTGAGGAAATGACAGAGGCCATGGTCTCAAGGACAAAACGTACTCTGCCACTGCCAACTTATCTACACAACAAAAACTAGCTGCATTAATACGTAGCCTTCAGACACAAAAAGCTGAGATGGAAATTGTGCACAGATGTTGTGGCTGAACCCTTTAGACAATCAAATGGATGCCACGGGGGAAAATACATCACAGCGTCCTCCATCTCAAGCGGACAGCCCAAACACTCTTTATTTTACACTATTTTACAAGTCTGAATTAATGGACCCAAAAGGATCACCTGTTATAGCATTTTCAGCGTTATATGACCAACACCTAATGTTACCACCTAGGCAAGTCAAATTCCTTGTGTATGTAAGTATACTTGGCCAATAAATCACATTCAGATTCTGACTGTAGTAAAATTTAGTTCCAAAAGAGCACCCTGTCATCACAAATAGCCAAACCCAGCCTGTACTATCAGGTGAAATTCTACAGAATTGCCAAAGACTGGAAGAGATACTGTACAGCACATCATATTTGTTTACAACATTAAGGAACCATCAGACCAACACTGCCATTGATTGTCCATTGTGCACTTTGTATTAGTTTATACTGCAACTGTATATCAATCTGGTAATGTGAAGCAGCTTCTGATGTGGTAAGGTACGTTATTATTAAACAAGTGAAGCCAGTGGTTCACTCTCATCTTAGCCAAGGTTAAAATCAACATAATACTTGAAGAACTGATTAAAACAGTTTGAGTCACTGCGTCAAAGTCGTCTCTTAGTGACGGGGCGAGATCTCGCATGCTACTCTACACAGACACACAACAGCAGAATCCTGATCCAGCCCGTTGGGAAGCATGCTTTGAAAGAGACAGCCTGCACAAGCCTGTCTAAATATAGATGTCTCTCCTTGGGCGCCCTCACCTCAAGGCCCCCATTCTGTTCACACAGACGCAGACAGGAATTATTTTTTTTAACCACTTACTGAGGCACAGACAGAAACAATCCACACACACCAAAAAAGTGTGCTCACTCCAAGCAAGACAAGTAGTTCTTTTACCTTAAAATAACTGCTTTAAATTAATGTTGATGTGTCACTGACTAACAATGCAGGTTTGAGACAAAATAGGGGGGAATTCCTATTATAGCTAACCACTCCATCAATTACCTTTAAAATAAACTCATTCTCCAGTCCAGTCCAGTACAATACCGTGGAAATAGATGACGAGGGGAATCTCATGAGGTCTACATTGTGTGTGTGTGTGTGTGTGTGTGTGTGTGTTATGTGAGGATTTATGGTTGTAACTCATGTTCCAGTTGTACCTAAACTTGTGCCCTGATAACAGAATGCCTTCAATAGATTTCTGAGTTTTCATCTCATTTAATTTACGTCGACTGAATTAAACCAGAGAATGGTGATCCCGGTGCTGAACTAGGTGAGTAAATAGGTTGTGTTCCTTTTTTCAGTTAAATTCCTCTTTGTCCATTTGGTCTTTTTCCACCTCTGCTGATTAGGCTTGTTGTTATAACAGATGGCTTCCATCAAGTCAAAGGGCAAGTTTACCAGTAGCTTAGAGTGAGGTTAAACACTAGCTGGGTAAACAAAGATGAACTTGGTAGCTAATTTGAATTTGCTCTGCAGGTCCATCTGGATACCATCCCACTGGAGCCAACCAACTCCAACAACCCAGGAACCTGTCACAACCACTTCTTCAGAACCATTCTTTAAACATCTACCAAGTGCAACAAAGGAAAGCAAACAAAACATTCTTGTAAACAAAGGTTTAAAATGCACTTGTTTCTGCAACACAAAAGAGAACATGTCCATATTGTCTAATGTTGGCTCCACCTGTGCAGCCAGCCGCTGCTTGTGTTAAAGGCAATCTTAGCTGTTCTCCTCTGACTGATTTCATAAAGGCTAAAGCCTGCTCCATGCCAAATGTGCTTGAGATTGGATCCTGGGGCTTTGGTGATTTGAATATCACCTGCAATGGGGTGGTCTCAGGTTCGAGTTTACCCAGACTAGCAACAAAGCAGTGCACTCAATAACTTGGGAGTCATAACAGCGCAACAACAATCTCCCACATGTGGCCCAATTTAACCTCCAGTGGAATGTGACTCTCATCATCTATTTTGCAATCCTACCACTTCACTGCTGGCTTGGAGGGCCTGTTTATGTTCCCATTGCCATTCAGTGGCATCATTCGTTTCCACTTTACCACACACACATACCAAGCTGCTCCAGCATCCAAACAGTAAACAATGCTGGCATACTAACTGCAACACATACAGGCCTGGTTTCTGTGCAAAAGGACTTAGCCTAGTCCAACACAAAAAGAAGACTTCAGTGAAGATCTCCATTGAAAATAGCTTAGGCTTAATCTATGTATGGGAAACCAACGTAGACAACATGAGCAATGGAGAGATAGCCAAAGCAAGCCGATTCAGTTCAACACTAGCATACAAAAACTACCAAGTATAAACGGTCTGACCCCTTTTGTCATGGAAAAACTCTAGTAACTGTTACGCATCCTGGATGGACTCCAAGACTGACAGACAACCAATCAGTTCTAACACCTCCTGATCTGAAATTATTCCTGCTGTGCTGCTTCTCAGGTTTAACAGCCTACACGTTTCTGAGGGATGGTACATCGCTTGTGATGATGAAAGTAGCCTGAATGGACTATATCTTACCGTTAGTTACGGATATACAATGGCAATTCAATTTGAAAACAGTCATATCATAAAATGTACAGAGACATCAATTAGATAATTGATGACAGATAATTAATGAGCAGCATGCACGTTTAATGAGAACAAACATGGTGAAATGTATGGAGTTCTAACTGCAGACAAGGGAAAAAAGCTCACCCATATGACTTGACTTTTATTTTTGCTGTCCCTCTGCACCGTAATGACATAATGGCTAATTTGACATCACAATTATATAATTAATACCATGAACTGTTGTGGTATGAGTTTGAGACCACATAGCCCATCCCTACATGACACAGTCTGAGCAGAGAAGAGTTACTCCGTGGAATGCTACGTCCACACATTTGAAGTCCACACATTTGAAGTCCACACATTTGAAGTCCACACATTTTAAATAAAAAAGTATGCAGCCCAGCACTTCCTGTGTTTTTGCTGGAGTTCTTCAGGCTTTAACAGGATGTACATTGTTAAAAGACCTCACCTGGCAACTGAAGCAAGTACTTGTAGGGTTCTAGAAGAATCTGCTCAGTGGCAGCTCCCTTGTCCCCATCCATTCCTTGTGCTTTCCAGAGAATCAATAAACCTTCATCCAGGTGGGGGTCCAGGATGAAGGAAGGCAGGAGGCAGGAAGAGGCAGACATGAAAGGAAGGAAGACACTGAATATTAATATGTGTTCTTAACAAATGAAAGGGCTTGCTCCACTGATGGGAAATAAAAGCACAGAAATAGAAAAGCTCACTCTTACCCGCTGGAAATAGCGGGATGCACTGACACAGGCAGATGCAAGCAATTATTTTTGTGGCAGGTTTGCTCGTTGTGCATTTCGCTTGCACTCATATCGCCAATTTATTTATCTATTTATTGCTGTGCTGTGCCTATCAAATGTGCTGTGTCTGACAAGCTTGACTCTTCTGTGCAGCATCGAGCTAACAAGCACTGGGGAGGATAACAGAAGTTGATGGCTCAAACGAAGCCCACAGACATCAAATAAACACACAGAGATGGTTTCCCTCCCAACTTCAAACGAAGTAATGAAAATGTATAAGCAGGGAATGCAGTAAAAGAGAACAAATGGGATAAGAGCCTAATAAAGGTATTCCTCTGAATTTAAAAACACTAACCTACCATAATTTTATTCTCATTGCTTACTTTCGACAACTACCATATAAAGTGGTGGGACAATATTTTGGAATTATAATGCTAAGATAAAACCATGGTAACCAATTGTAGTCTATCATGGTAACCCAACCATGAAACCAAAGCACTGCCGGTCCAATCCCCGTCCAGTAGGAAAAATATGCTCTCTTAATGGGACTTTGACATTTCCCTTCGTACAGTGTTTGTGTTGAGTCATTCAGTAAAACATCTCAGAATACTCTAGTCTAGACAAATTAGCAAAATGCAATGACAAAATAATTGTTTGGGAGCAATTATCATAATCATGATCAAAGGTCCTAACCACTAGCCAAATAATAATTCCATGTTTAGGTGTGTTTTTATACTCAAGAATGGTGTGTGAAAAACTTGCAACAATGCACTGTAGACTTATGTAGGCTATTGATAGGTGTGTGAGGATTCCATTGTTCTTGTTGCCATAAAAGAAAGCACAGATAACAGACAAATGTGTAAGCTATAGGTATGTGAGGTATAGCCTAGCCTTGGCCATTCTCAGCCCACACATTGAAAAAACAAAACAAAAGAAAGCATGGATGTAGGTGTTGCATAATATGAGAAATGGACAAGAGCAATAGGGAATATCTCAGAACAAGCAGCCATCACACCATACTACAGCAAGGAAGGCTCTACACTTATGATGTAACCGTTTAAAACAAATGTGCCCAATTTCAGAAAGCAATGTATGAGAAGAAAAACATTCTTGAAAACATCTACAAGTTCAAGTTGAAAAAAAAAATATTTAAAAAAGAGCAAACTACGCTACATAACACAGGCCTTCACTGATGGCACAACCATGACAACCAGGACCAGATCATCTGACATCGATAGACTCCCAACCTGAGACATGTTCTATTAGGCCAGGCCACCCAGCATCCATCGGTAACTTAAGACCCATTCATCAATAAATCATTAGGCCTACTTTAAAAGGTCATCAGAAGAAATGCTGGAAAGATGCCAGTTAGTGTGGAGATGCCTCCTAGATGGAGCATAACAAAGAACCTGGCAATTAGGAAATATATCCCTCTTGTAGGCCTGAACGAGACAAATCAAAGACAACTACTAAACATCTAAACATTGAAGCAGACCTAGTTAAACATTTGACTATGAGAGACTAATTTAACAGGAGATGTGGGTAGGAACAGCACTCTACTGCACGCAATAACATCCTTGTCTCGTCGGCAACAACTCCGCAAGTGATGACTGCCGTTGTAAACATCCCACTCCACCCACCTTCTGTCAGACAACCTGAATCCGGGTACTTCCACACTTCCGCTATCCAACGTTTTTTCTTGATTTCCTTGCTAACATTAGCACGTTAGCTTGTGACTCATTACTGGACTCATCCAATAATGTCATAGATATATCCTAAATCCTGATAAAAACAATGAGTCAGCAAGCATTAAAGTGATCTGACCGGCCTTCGAAAACTGATTGTTCGCAGCAAGTAAGAAAAAGAGCGCTAGCGTATTTGATGCGCTCTGCCTCACGGCCAGACCTCGTACCATCTTCCTCATCCGCATACACAGCAAGTTAAATACGCCATGGCCTCTCTACGGAGCAAGCGCGCACAAGTAGGTGGGGCAGCGATTATAGGAATGGCAGTTTCTAGCTTGCTACTCACGCAGCGAGTCATGGGAGTTGAAGTTTTAATACTAAGCTTTGTATCCCGTGACGCAATCTGGCCATGAGTGTAAATATCTACCTTAAAAAATACACTTCCCAGAAACGATGACAGTGCTATTGCCGGAGCACAGGCAAAAAAGTAACAACAAATGGTGTAAGATTGACCAATGCAAGAAGCCAAAAGGCGGACACCCGAAGCTTTAGGCCAATGATTGTACTTGGTTTGTTCCTTGGGTGGATTTGTGTATCTGTCAGTCAGTTTCAGCCCAAAGAGAGAGGGATCATAGAGAAAAGAGAGCCTGAGTGGGGAGAGAGACTTTGTCGGAATCACATCTCGACACCGACCGAGGTCTTGCGGACTTCGCTTAAACATTTTCTGACGTCGAGCGACAAACCTTTTAGATCTAATGGATTAATTCTGTTTTTTTCCAAAACGGACTCCTCGGAACTAAGTGTCTTAGTTGGACAGACTATCAAGGTAAGGTTGTTTATGAGCTCATACTTTGAGGTCTTACGCTAAGTAGGCTACGTGTTAGAAACGGTTTAAATCGCCGTGTAGAAGTAAAGACAAATCGATCAATAGTGATAGTTTGCAGTCGTTTGTCGCAACATCATAAGACTGGGACTGGTGAATGCACAAAAGACACGAACCTTTTCCCAAAAAACGGAGGCATTCGTGTATTGTCATCAACCTTGTTTACTTAAGCAGTAACGTTACAGGATTTTCGTTTCTGCAAGGTTGTTTCTTCTCGCCAAAGGAGCACCCTTCTTCGTGGCCCATTATCCATCCGAATCATGTAGTGTTTCGGTTGAGTATATTGCCATTAAAACAGCAGATGTTGTGTTGGAATTTGCTAAAACTAAACAGCGGTCCTCGCCAGCAAATAGCCCAACTGATGGGGAAATGCTGCCTTGTTGGGTTGCCCTTACGTAAGGCTTTGTGCGCTATATTGTGATCGAGAGAGTATTTCGAATTAATAGTGGGCTACAACTCTCAAAAACAGCGTGTGCATGTCTGGAGTTTCAAGGGTCGATCGAATCTTGCAATTGTGCTGTGCTTGGCTGAATCAAGCAAGCGCCCCAAAGAACTCGCTCATTGTAGAGATTCTGAAATGATTCAGCGCGTGATGATATATTGTTCGAACTGTATTTTCGACCGCGCGATGTGCCTGTGCATAATACAGCGTACTCTATCGCCGTCTTTTCTGGAAATTCGGGGCTTACTTCCTCTGTTCCACTGTTCATGTAGCCTACAATAACGACAAGCCTACAAGAGCGAACTGAAATGGCTGGCTTGTTGAACCTATAGTCATCATAAGCAGTTTTCCTTCAGTTGTATCTTAGTTAGCAATGTACCACATTAAAGCTATTTACTGTACACGACCTCATAAGCCCATAATTTGACGTACAATCGAGAATGTTGATCGAAAAATGTTAAGCCATTTCTGTGAGCCTCTTGTCACAATATTGCTTGACAATTGTCGAGGGTGACATTGTAACAGACTCGTCGGAAGAAATACAACAAGCTGTTACTTGTAGCATCAACCAGACATTCTTAAGATGTTAACAAATGTAACATAATTGCGGAATTGTGGGATTCGAGCGACTTTGTACAGCTTGACCTTGTTCGTTGGGTTGACAGCTTTTCCATTGTGTGAAGCACCCCGATGTAGTCTCAGCCTCAGCAGTTCGTATCAGAGCTTTCTCTCGTACGGAGAATTATGCTCTCCGTTAGTATTATATCCGCCTGCAAATGGGCTACTGCGTAAGTTTATCTTCATTACTCGGAATTTGGTTATATGTGGGTCTATTTTGTAATGTAATGGGCTGTTATTAATGGTATTGAGCTTTTTATTCACACGTTGAAGGCTACACTGAGAAACTATGTGCCGTCCCACTTGACGAGATAGCCTAAACCCAACAATGATACCAGCCAGAAGCAAACATTTCGTGACAAGAATTTTTCCCTTGTTCCTAGAAAAAAAATCTTTATAACGTGTAGCAATTTGGGTGGTCTCACTCAGTTTTACTTTGTGTGTTTTGCTTGTCTTGTCCTCATATGGAGTAGTGTCTGCTGTGTGGCACAGAAATGGCGTCATCGACTGCTGTAGCGCAGTAGACATTACGCTAACCTGCTCCCTTGTACGGCTACTGTAGTTTGTCATTTTGTCTTCGTAGGATTTTTTTGACTTTCAAGTTCAAAGGGATTGCCTTTGTCTTTCTACCGATATCATTTGCATGTTCTGTCGTATTGGACCAAAGATGTAAACAATAAGTTTTACTTTCTTCAGAGAATGACTGGGATGAACTTGCCGTATGGTCTCATGGCAAAAGAAATCACGTTGAGACCGGAGCAACACGAGATCATTACATAAACGGCTGAAAATGTTCTCTCATTCATCTGATCAACCTAAGCGCTTAACTTGGCGAATGTCTGTTAGGTCAGACGATTGTCACACTATGGAAGCATCAAATTCACGGTAAAAACCGTAGGGCGGACGTTGTGAACGACGTTTAAGCCAACCCCCGCGGTGCTGTGCTGTCGACTAGGAAAACGATTGTATTTCTTCTCTTCACCGTTCCACTGTATGCTAGGCTACCGCGCGTCGACGAGTTCCAAGAATGAATGCACTGACATAGCTGTACTGTTGCCCTGTAGTATCAATACGTTTACTGCATGCATATCAGATAAATAACTGTTCGATACAAATCAGAGACGGTCCTGTTTTTACAAGAATATTTCGACGCAGCGACCAAGTTGTTGTTCGATAGAGGCATGTGTCCCTGGTCGGATTGTTTGCACACTGGTTGTATAACATCCAGGACATTCAGTTTATGCTTACATGTCTTTCACAGCTACTGGTTCAAAACACAGCGGCCACTGAAGCGGAGCAGCGAGGCCTCTTGCGGAGATGAAGGTGAGTCCCCTTAAACTTCAATTTCGATTCTTTTTCTTGGTTTACCGTCACGTGCTCCATTCAGAGAATTGTTTTTATATTTGTAAGCACTCGACATGTATAGCCCAACTTTTCTCGTTACATGGATGCTTTTTCTAGAATGAAAACAAGCATGTAGTTTTAAAATGAAGTAGGCTAAATGTTACAGTGGTTCAAATATCAAAATATTAAGTAACTTTGGAACTAACCTACTCCATTCTGTAGACTTTCTCACTTTTAACAATTGCTCTCCCATTCTACTGACGACTTAATATGCTAACATAAATATTCTTCAAAAAGTTCACCAAATCATAGATTAGGTAAAATGTGCAGGAAATAATTTGCACTATGAAAGGAAATATGCACATGTTTTATGTCGAACTCCATGTGCACTATATTTGGAGACAGATTGATGGAAAAAGAGGGTTTTAATGGGATTTATTAGCCTATGGTGGAGAAAAGGCGGGGGGGGGGGGGGGGGGGGTTACAGCAGGCAGTTGCCAGAGCGGGTTAGTCTGAGGCCACCAGTGGCCCTGAGGTGGAGCAGGTTGCAATATTGAGGAAATTGATGCAGGGCTTTAAACAAATAGCCTAATTCAATATTTAAGCCAAGCTGTGCTTAAATGTGTACTGGAGATTGTGTTGATTTTGGACTAAATGCTGGCAATGTTAAATTTGATGGAATGTATTCCATGTGAATTACTTTTGGGGGTGGGGCACCACAATTGCTGTAGACTGTACATTAGTTATTCTCTCTGTTCAGCAAGTTGGCAAAGTCAGAACCATTGTGTCTCCCACAAAGTAGGATACTTGGAATGTGACAGAGAAAAGGCTTTGCCTTGTCTCCATGGTAACTAGCTGTTGGGCAATTGCCCACAGCATTTGTCCTATTGGCCTAAAAGAGATGCATGTCATGAGACACAACATGAAAATAGTTGATCTTTAGGTGTGGTGTTTTGAAAGTGTCTTTTGTTGTGTACCACCATAACGAATGAAAAAAATAAAGAGTTGGTTAAAGAGAGTGAAGCACAGAGAGAGGTCTGATAAAGCTTGGGCCATCGTAAGATACAGCAATACCTAAATGGATATCAGGTCAGCTCCCCTCTCAGTTAATCCACACTGACGTTGTGTATAATTTCATCTGTCAAGAATTGTCCAACCCCTCCTTGAAGCTAATGAAACCCATGTGGTTGTCAAGCTTGTTTGATGTTGCAGTTTCTCGCCAGTGTCATCAGACAATGTTGGAAACACACAAATAGATATCATGCCCTGGCGGCACACTTTATGTGCAGTGTGCTCTTGTCTTGGCAGGGAGAGGTTTATTGTGACCCATGCTGCCTTTGCGATTGATTAAAGTGAGAGTTGCATTTACAATGCACTCAGGCTGTGAAATGGGATAATTTGCATTCTAACTCTGCCATCTGGTTATGGAGTGAAAATATCTTTGAATTTCTCCAACCGTGAGGTTCTGCTAGATTTCTGAATTACAACCGTCAGTAAAGTACTTTTTCTGCATACCTAAAGAATTTGTCTTATTCCACACAGTTTAGTTACTGCTGTTGTCAGGATGGCTGAGCTGTTATTGTCATGTCTGTTACAACTATTGAAGGCTAAAGAAAATGGTCCTAAAGAACAGCCTTACAGTACATATAAGACAAACGTACAGCTTTTTATAGTATAGAGGACTTTTTATCTGCATGGAGGGCTTATAGAAAGTGCGGTGCAGACAGTTAGTCTGGTCTTGCTTGGTTCGTGATCATACACACACACACACACACACACACACACACACGGCATAATGCCATCTGTTTGTGGCGTCTTGCCCTGATCTCCTCTGTGTGTTTGTCCTAGTCTGGACAATTAGTAGAGAATGAAACAAGTGCTACAACGGTGGCCTCCCGCACCTGCTCACTCATTCGCATAGGCCAGGGTTTCACTTTCAGTGGAAAATTGAATTTCCATCTGACCAGCATCTGCCTCTGTGCTTCTGTTCCAGTAGGCTTGGGTTATTTTGCATGCACCCACACCCCCACTGCCCCTTTAAAATTATAAAATGCATGTTTGTGTATTGGCTACAAGGTGGGAATTGAAACGTTGAGAGGGAGATCTGTGCCACCATTGCCTAGGCAAATGCAGTGAGGAGAGGGCCTGGACAAAGAGAGGATTCAAAGTGGGATTATTTTACAGCGTGTGAGCTTTGGAAAAGCTTCATTTTCTCCTACATTCCCCCTTTCCGTGTTCCATTGTTTGGTTAACAATCAGATTCATTGTTAACCGTGATGGTGGGTCGATTCTCGCTTCAGCCCCGTTGTCAAGGAATGTAGTCAGAATAAGTTAGTAATGGTTTATGTTTTTTTTTATTTCACAGTTGTAAATGAATAAGAACTGTGAATAGGCTATATATTGAATGTGCTGCTGTGTATGACGTTGTTATTACATTGGGACAGACCACTTTACATGTTCAGTTCAGTTAGGAGTTGCAGTGGGTGTGTGTAGCTGTGTTTGTCAAGTGACTTTTTGCTAGCAGCCAGCTGTGTCTATTATCCCTCCAGTAGGAAGGTGCCTCCATCAATGAGTAACTTAAAAAACAACAAAAAAAAACAGAGTGATTATTGTAGCAGATTAAATCATACAAGAGCACCCAGCTCTGTATCTGTGTGAGGACCTGATAAACCTCCCACAGTTGCATAATCCAACAGGCTTCTTCCTTATGAGTTGTGCGCCGCTTTTTCAGTTTGAGAGAAGCTCTTTGCCCAGTTGAACGCTACAATGTCATGTCTGCTGCAGAATCCCAGCACACATGGACTTGGCACTTTATTCTCTGGTGATGATTGACACACAGAGCCCATTAAATGGGCACAGCCTCTGCCTGTCTCCAGTGACTGATTCTGTCACGATTGGCCAGGGGAGCACTTTGACCCACAACTGAACCGTGCGTGTGTGTGTGTGTGTGTGTGTGGACAGTCCCGCCGGCAGGGGTTTAAGCCTAGCAAGAGGAAATGAATGAGTGCCGCACCGCGCTGTGCCAGCCCAGGCAAGCAGTGATTCTTTTTATCTCCCCTCCTCTGTCTCAACCCCATCTCTTTATCGTGTTTTTGAGGAGGGGATTGTGTGTGCTGAGTTGGGACCATACACACACACACACACACACACGCACACACACACACACACACACAGCTGACTATGCAGGATACAAAAGTGGGAGAGGAAAAATGGGCAGAAGCAGACTGCAATGTTTCCTGCGAGTTTAGGGTGGATTGTTTGACACATATTTCATGGTTGCTTGAAGGAGGTTGTCTGGCATGGAGATGCCGTTAACCACCCTGTTTGATGTAGGTGTAGCCTAAACACAGCTAAACTGTGGATTAATGGACCAACCAAACACTGTTATGTGGTTGTGGCAGAGCCTCTCTGTATTGATGTGGCAATCCAACTCGCATGGATGCCTACATTTCCTGTGTAGTGGTGTAGTTTGGTGTCATTTTAGTGGAGTGGGTAAGGGGTGAGGAAGGATAGATCAGTCCATATTGCTTTGACGCTCAGCATAGAATGCACACTGTGCCACTATTCACATATGTGGCAGTTCTATTTCATGTCACATGAAAGAATTTTTGTCTTGCTCAGTGTTCTGCTTTTCATGCCATTCTATTTGCACCTTTCATCATGGGCAAGCAGCATTAGCAGGTTGATTTGAACAAATTTATTCACAAGGCCAGCTTGCTATTGGGCTCATTAGCAAAGCCTTGACATTTGTCAGTTTACCAACTTTGTTGGTTATTATTAATAGTTACAGTGACAACAGTAGTTGTCATACCAACTTCTGTTGGGAATTAAATTATCTTGAACACCACATACTCATCAGCATAGCCTGCTATGGCGGCATTCTGTGTAGAAGCACAGTGTTTGTCAGTCTGTGAGGTCAGTCATCACCAACAATGAGTACTTTGCAGGATAAAGACCAACACGGCTAAGTAGATCATAGTAGTAAAGACGGATATTTAAAAAAAAACAAGCAAGTAATGTTTAATTAATTGCTTACTTGTAATTGCACACTGTAATTGTGTATTTTACTAAAGGCCATTATGTTTCAATACCAATTTCAAAATAAGGTGGAAAATCTTCCACAGAATTTGAATAATCCTCAGCGAAAAGTTTTTTTTGCTAAGTTTACAGCATCTGAAAAGGTTCACATGTAGTAACTTTGAAACTTTTTTCACAACCACAACTGCATGCAGTGTTTGGTGGAATATTGTTTTTATTACTGTTTATTACTAAATCTCACAGTGTGTCTGGTAAAACTGAGGAAAACTCATTTTGGCCCTCTTAAGTCTGTCTTAATGGAAGTCTTCCTTGCCATTGTGCTCAGCATGTGAGCGGAGGTGAATCGAAGTCTCCACGCATAGGTGAGCGGAGCAGGGAACAAAGGCGTTTTCTCCACACTGCTCTTGGGCGCATTTTGCCACAGAGCTGAACAAAACATATGTGTTTAATCAGGCCGCACAGGGGCTGGGAAAGATTTTCCACCTCAACAGAGGTAGGTGAATCGAAGAGCTGTAAAAAAACAGTCAATGACCCATTAATTTCTCCATATGAAAAAAACAAGACTTGATTGTGTGTGTGTGAGTGTGAAATTTATTGAGTTTGTACCTATTGGCTAGTATGGTATCCCTTGTCTCCACAGTTATGTTTTGACAGGAAAGGCATTGGCTGGATACTGGAGATTTCAGGCTCTTAAGAATAGTGTCCTATTACCTATAGTTCTTGAAGTTCTCAGCTGCTTAGAGCTCAGGACTTGGGTGGTGGAATTCCACTTTTTCTGCACTTGCTGCCTCATTCTCTTGAGGAAGGACCGGAATGGAATGATTCTAGAGCATTACTGGAAATACTGGGTGGCCCATTCCTTTCCTGTTACAATTATTTTTGTGGATTTATTTCTGTAGGTAGTCAGTTACATGTTGACGACATATGTTGCTCCTATTGTTACTGAGTGCATGCAGCTTTTCAGACTTTTCTCAGTTTAAATGTATACTACCCTCAAGAGATAGTATGGAAGTACACAACAATTAAAATACAGTTACTTCTGATTCTGAAACCACCAATAAGACACAAATCTCTGTCATAGAAAGCTGGTCTGTTTTAATGGTATATCTCTTAATCAGAGTCTTTGCATGCATTTTGTATCAGAGGTGAGATTGCTACCAGATACTAAAAAGACTGAGACACAACAAAGGATTATTGAAGTAAGTATGGCATAAATGTAACTAGCAAAAAACATAAGCGAATGTACAATATGTTGAATAAAAACACTGACAGTATTGTCAGTAATTGACCGTTAGTGTCAAAAAATATGTGTTCATGGAAGAATGGACAGTTACTGTTGCAATAATTTTTGACCTGTGACTTTCCATTCAGAATAGTTTTTAGAGAATTGTGCCATTTAACCTTTAAAATATATATTTTTTTATCCCGTTGAGTGATAATGGGGGTTACTTTCACAGAACAATTAGGGGTAGACAATCACTTTGAGTGGCAAACATAATGAAGCATGGGATAAGAGAAAATGTCTCTATTCCTAAAGACACATTGTGCCACTGAAGGACACTGCTACAGGAGGTCATGTAAGGCTCTCATTTTAAAAAGACCACTGAAGTGAAATTACCTACATGAACTCAACCCCCTACCCAGCTGTAGCTTTCTTTCTTATAAAACAAAAGTTTTAAAATTCTTAAGTATGAATGGATTTTTGGAGGCACTTCTTAACTTTGATATATATTGATTGTTTCTTCAAGCATCAAAATGGCAAGGTGAGAGCCACCTCTTAGTTTCGACTCGCTCACATCTGAGCACTTGGCTGAATCCTGGCTGTTGGGAATTCTTCTGGGTGGGTAGTGGGTACATGGCTGGGGTGTGGGGACTGTGATCATGTTTCCTCTCTCTTGTCCATGTGCCTCATTAGAGGACATGACAGCTCTGTCTGGCTAGCCAGAGGGCTGATCCTTCACTGGATCTGTGATTAGGTCAGTCCTGACTCCAGATTTGTTAGCCCTCTCTCTCTCTCTCTCTCTAACTTTCTAACTTTCTTTCTCTGTACCCCCTCTGAAAGCCTTGGTGTAGGTATGGGTGACCAAAGCATCAGTGTAAAGTAATTTGATGACTACATTGTTTAAAGATTTATAGACTTCTGAATGCTCATTGTGGAATAAGGAAATTATATGTATATGTATATGAATGTAACGTGTTAACGTTAACGTGTAATGTACGTATTATTTTTGTTGGAGATTTGGAGATTTTCTAAAAGAGGTCTGCAAAAAGACATCTGGGCATAAACTGCGGTAACCATACAGTTCTTACCCCCAGTTACCCCCTTCATCCCCACATAATTTATTGTGAAACAGACTGTGAATGATCCAAAAATTGTGTTGAAAGGTTTTTGGTCTTTGATATTTGACATTTCAAACAAAAATGTGTAATCACACAAACATTTTCATTATAGACAACCAATACAGTACCAATACAAACAATAATGTTTGTATGCACTTGTTTGTGTTGTAAATGACACCGACAAGCATAGTCACTGAAGTTCTGGTTTGAATCTAATGACTGGTGGTTTTTACACAGTTGGTCATTCAGGAACTGCTAATCAATAATGGGCGGTGGTGGCGTAGTGGTTAAGGAACCTGGCTAGCATGCAAGTAGCCTGGAAAATTGTGGGTTTAAATCTTGGCTGCCACCGTTGTGCTCTTGAGCAAGGCACTTAACTCTAAGTTGCTCGAAGGGAGACTGGCCCTGATGATGGTTAACAAAATATGTAAGTCGCTTTGGATAAAAGCGTCTGCTAAATGCATAAATGTAAATGTAATCATCATTTTGTCTTCATGAACCATTCCTAGTTGGACAGTCAGAAAAAGACTTCAGAAAGCAAACCAACTCAAGTACGTTAATTACCCATGGCTAAGTTAATGTCAGTAACAAGGTAGCCATATTGCATACCAGTGTAAGGCTATGCAAAGCAGCCAATATCTAAACAGTGGCTTGTAGCAGCAGGCCGAGTGCCTCATGGTACAGTAGATTGGGGAAAGTGGATACCTTTCTTACCTTGTTGTGATGCAAAACAGGAACACAATCATTGAATGTAACAAACACACTAGCCAAAATGTTGTACAGAGTACAGGTTGTTTTTGTGTACTCTGTTGGTTTAGACCATGGCCTGTTGCCAGATTCCATTCTGTTCTACAGTCTGGGATTATTACTGTACTTGTTGAGTCTGGCATTCTTTGATTATATTATATTCAAGAACAAGTCAGCTCATTAGTGTATGGGGATAATTTAATTATATGACTGAAAGAGCAGTTGTAGGGACTGATTGCTTCAAGGACTGACAAGATATAATAGCTGCTACACCCTCAATATTATGTTGTGTTACTGTGGAGCTCTGTACCACAAACGACCGTAACCAATCATAACCAAGTCTTTTTGTTCTCTCCCTCTGAAGTTACTGACAGTGCTACGATGACCATTGGTATTTTTTAAATATAAGTGTTGTTTTGGGCTGGTGAGAATACAAGATAAAATTGTGATGCATGGTTTGCATATTGCCCAAGGCACATTTTGATTGTTGTTTGTCCAGATATCTTACTTTCTCTTCCTGAGATTGTTGAGAAAGATGTTCTTTAGTACGGTTAAGAGTGACCGCTTCTAATGTGAAAAATATTTTAGAACAAGTTGTCCACACCCATGTTCTACATGCTTCCTTAAAGTAATGGATCTGTCCCTGATGTCGGTTCACAATTAGGAGTATGAGGGGTTTATTTGTGATGAGGTTTGTGGTGTGTTTGTGTGCTACCATAGAGGTGTGTGTGTGTGGCTTGCTCAGATCTTTGCATGTTTTTGGTGGTTTGTTTATATTTTTATTCGGCAACAAGGCTGAGAGGGCGTTAAAGGCAGCAGACACATCACTAGCAGAAGAACAGGTTTGTCCAAGCTGCGTGTGTTTGTGTGAAGTTAACAAACATCTATGCCGTGGCCCCGCTGACGGCCTGTCAGGCTGAGCCCCACAGGATGTGAGGGGGCAGCCCAATAGCTGAGCCCCGCTGCATGCTGCCAACTCAGCTGAGGATGACACAGGGGATGACTGAGGCCACTTGTACTGGTTGATGCCTTGCCAGAGAGAACCACTTTTTAGTCTAGCAGGAAGGGGCCCATGGTAATCACTCCTGGATGGAGCACCACATGAATGCTTGGTTGTGCAGTAGGCATATGTACCTTTTACATTTAAAGATTTATTTTGAAGATACATTGCTAGTTGGAGATAGATATTATTAGAAAGCTGTGAGTGTGACTGTATTCTTCCAAAGTGCTGGTTTTTGGACATGCCAGATCTTCACTGCAGGGCAGAATGTTTTTGTTTGTCATGTCAGGGCTGCCATGGATGAACATTTTATTTATAGAAAGAATCTAGACAGATATGTCTGGTTGAAGTGTCAAAATGGTTGACTGTGACTGGGCCTGCATTGTCAGTTATGGGATTATGCTTCAAAGTGCTGTCTTCAATGATTGAGTGTTTGATTGATTGTCATTTAATAGATGTATTTTTATGCATTAGTCAGTACCAATGCATAACATTTTTTGTCTGACCAAGATAGTTGTCTGTTATGATAAGACATTCTTAGAGGAGAGCTGGCTTAAATGGTAGCCTACTTCCAGTCAATCGATCACACAAACAGAAAATGACTCAATGTGTGGTTGTTGCATTGTCAGGTTTCCTTTTTGAACATTTTGAAAACCGAAGCGCCGCAAGACACCTAGAAATTTTGCTCTGGGAACCAGATGTGCAAGTAGTGTTTTCAGGACCTGTCAGTCCTCTCTATTGAGCAAGCACATCAACTAGTAGGCTGCCTCTACTATTGAATCCAGTGCACCTTCCAATCAGAACCCCATGCAGGACAGAAAGCCCCTAGTCTGAGGAACTTGGATTAGATTGTCATTGTCTGCGGAGAAGCAGACTGAATGGCTTAGTACATGGAGTTTCATGTTTCGTTATTGCCACCCTGGCTCTGTGGTGGTGCTCTAATTTTTTGTTGCCAGGGAAACGAGGCAGTCGAATAGAGCTCTTTGAGGAATAGATTCAAAAAGAGCAAAGCATTTAAAATACCAGCATCCTTTTTCAGGGTGGGGGGGTTCAAATCACACAATCTCTGCAGAAGACTTCCTGTGGTATATTGACCATGCCTGCTTCAGACACACAGTTGTGCTGTTTTACATGGCTCACATTAGCAAAGTGTATCCTAGGGCTTCATAATGGCTGGTGCTGACTGTGCTTATGTGGGGGTGAGATTGATACCATTACTTCATTCAGTGTTTGATGTGATAAACTGAATGCTTGTTTTAGCTTGAATGCTTAAGGTGAACCCAATTTCCTTGCGATGATTGGCTGTCCCAGTGCTTGGCTTGTCACAGGCAGGGCCAGGGCAGCCAGTAGCATTAAGTTAATGGGTGTTTACCATGGAGGGTATTCAAAAACTGACTTGCAGCAACCATAAAGTGGTACCTCTAGCAACACTAGCCCACCACACTAAGTTGGACCTGTTTGAGTTTGTGTCAGTGCTGTTTAATCATCGTCTTCTCTTAACCCGTTGGTGATTACATGACTAACATAACTCAACTACAAAATGAGAGGAAATGAGAGTGATTTCCACAACTGTAAAGAGAGGCTGAATAGAACACAAACCCCGAGTGCTCAGTAGCCACAGTTTCCAGCACTAGACTAATATAGTGTGGCTCTCAACCTCGAATCAATTATTTTTTTTTCTTTTTAACTTGACACTCCTCTCTCAATAACTGCTCAAAACATATCACACAAACAGCCCAAGGCTATCTTATGTGTGTGTCTGTGTATCTGTGTGTGTTTGTATGTGTGTCTGTGCGTGTTTGTGTGTGTGTCAACTGCTGTGACATTCATGTGGTAAATGCTTTCAGAGGTGACTGATGACATCCGTATCATTGGGCGGCTAATGTTGCCCTTCCTGGCCTTGTTATGGATGCTTTGTTGCTTCAGAACAAGTGGCCTCTTTGGTTTTTCCCTTACTGTCCATTAGCCAGAAGTGGGGGAGCTTGAGAACACATCTCTCTGTCCATCTCCCACTAACACGCATAGACCACTTGAAGGGTCAGATACATAAATGTTATGGGGATAAGCTTAAGTGCAGTGTTTTTGTATGGTAGTTTCTATCCCCACAGGATGGTTTAAGAAAATGAATTACAACCCATGATTACTATGACAAGGCTATCATGCGTAGTCAGGAAGAGAAGTCAGTGCTCATTTGAAAAATCTGGACATGCCAAGTCACTCCTTGTAAAAAAAAAAAAAATTTTTTTGATCTGAGGTAAGTTAAAGATGCCTCCCCCTTTCCAGCCATTTGGCATGACCAAGGCCCCAACAGTGGCCGAGACATGCTGTTGGCAGCACAACTCTGCCATTGTAAGCGTCTTCTGTCAGTGTAATTCACTGGGACTTCTCTTGCTCCCTCTTTCTGCCTCACTCACTCACTCTTTCTTTCTTCCCCCCCCCCCATCTCTTCCAGACCCTGGAGGAGCCCCCATATCTGACGGTGGGCACGGATGTGAGCGCCAAGTACAGAGGGGCTTTCTGTGAGGCGAAGATCAAGACTGCCAAGCGGCTGGTCAAGGCAAAGGTAAGCTCCTCTCAGGATGCCAGAGTGGCGCTTTGTTATCTCATAAGTGGGCAAGAACACCCAGCATTCAGCACAAAGGGTAGATGCCGAGGATTTGGCTACCCCCTGCCAGTATAGCTTTGTGTTCATCAGAGCTTGAATTCCTATTTGTTTGCAGACTGGGAAATGCTCAGACATATTTGTTAGTTCCAGACAATAAAAGCAAACAGCAGTGTGTTTGTGTATGTGTGTGTGTGTGTGTTTGTGTGAGTGAGTGTGAGTGTTTACTGTTCTAAGTTAACTCTTTTCATCATTGTTATTGTGTCGGTAAGAATCATGCAAACACTTCTAATGTGGCTTTTTGTAGACCCAAAGCTGACTGCATAGATGGAAGAATGATAAATGTGTCTGATACACAGCCCTACCTGAAAAATAAAACTCTTGCAGGAACTGATTATTTAACCAGCTAAATAATCAGTAAATTGTAGCATTAAAATACATGAAGGCAGCCTTATGCAGATAGTGGTGAAACGTCACTAGACGGGTCTTTCATCCAGTGTGGAGAGAGTTTTGACAGTGAATCATCTGCTGTCACAGCCTGTTTTGTGGTCATGTTGGCTTGCATGTGGTATGGCTCAGTGTGCTCATCAAGTCTTGTGCTGTGCTGGATTATTAGGAGCTCTGCTCTCTCCGTATTGATGCTGACTGGCTCATTTGCTGAAGTGACGAGGAAATATTGATGTGTTGTATTATTAACATAGTTCCATGCAAGAGGCCTCAGCAGTGTCTGCTCCGCTGCTAAATGACAGAGAGCCTCAGAGATAAAGAATTCTTCTGCACTCGGCGGAAGCCTGAAGTGATCTGATTGAAGCGTTGTCCTCTGAGCTAAAGAGAGAGGCTCTTGGCATTGTTCCATCCAGACGCAGGTACTCAAAGGCCCTGTCTGCTGCTGCTGCTGCTGGTGGAGTTTTTGTTAATGTCAAGTCTGAGAACAGAAAGAAAGGATGAGGACTGAAGGAGATGTATAGAGTGCAGTATTGAAAGAGAGTGAGGAGAGAGAGAGAGTGTGGCAGAGAGAGACTGAGTGATGCTGTTCTCTTGTCCTTTGCTCTTTGGACTCTTTCCCGTCCACAATTCTGATTCTGGCAGTTGCGTGCTTTCTACAAACAAACAGGCCCCCTGGCCGCAACTATGCTTTCTTTTTTTATGGATGGATGGATGCCCGAGAAATGAGAAAGAGAAATGATTCTGTGCTGTATGCAGACGACAACCCTTTCAGACACAAATGCACAAATTCGGACACAAAAGCATGGAGAACAATGGATGTGGGACGACCTTTCTGGAGAACTGTGTGGTTTTTTTTAATTGTGCAGTGAAAAACACTTGAAGATAATTGCAGGATAATTCATATAAAGATGGATAAGCCATCAGCAGCAGTCTGGGCTGCGCTTGTCTAGCAGCACGATGCCATCGCTAAGTAATTCTGCTTTTCTCTCCCTCTGATATTTATTAAAAGCTGCCGCTAATTTAAACTGGTAAATCGTGTCAAGTGCCTTCAAATAACATGTCCATTTTGCAAACTGATTGCTGTATGGCTTGAAACGCAATAGCTCTGATCAAAGTAGACGCAGAACAGCATAACTGCAGCAGAAACTGCTACTTTCTGTTCCACAAATGGAGGATTACAGCAATTAGTCATGGGTTGTTGTGATTTAGAATATTCCCACCTAATGAATTCCACTCCAGCGCTTTGGTGAATTAATCTCTTTTTGACTGCAAGCTTAACAAACGGGACGGTACCATATGGTGCCGAAACCCTCTGTGTGGTTTAAAAATAAGATCAAAGAACCTGACTGCTCACATTGCCGCATTCATATTGCCTTGTTTTCATCGTCAGGATTTTTTTTTTTTGGTTGTTCATGCAAATTCTGTTTTGCCTCTTTTTCACCCTTTGTATTTGTTCTCCATACAGAAGTGTGTACTTTGTGACCCCAGCGGGGTATTATGTGTAGGTGGATTACTAACAAACCGCTGTTGTAATAACTTGGAGTGAGTTTGCAAGCTTTTCTCAGCAAAACCAAGCTATAGGCTATCCTGTTTGGAGGTTTACCGCATACTCTTGAGTTGATGTACCTGTTAGGCATGTTACAGCAGTGGTAATGTCACAGATTGACAACAGGGAGGCCCAGGTTTGAGTCCCAAACCTTCCATTGTGAGCCCATGTTGCCTACAAATAGAAGTGTCAGCTAAATTTCAGTCAACTTTAACTTTCTCTCTAAACCATGTATTTAGGGCCTTTGCCTTTAATTTAGCTCTCAAGTGGAAACTGGTGTTCATGTCCTTTTCTGCCACCCCCTCACTCTCACCCCATACAGAACTCTCTCTGTTCTCTCCTTCCTCTGTTTCTTTATTCCGCGCTCTCCCACTCTCACTCTCTTTCTCTCTCTCTCTCACTCTCACTCTCTCTCTCTCACTCTCACTCTCTTTCTCTCTCTCTCTCACTCTCTCTCTCTCACTCTCACTCTCTTTCTCTCTCTCTCTCACTCTCACTCTCTCTCTCTCTCTCTCCCACTCTCACTCTCTTTCTCTCTCTCTCTCACTCTCACTCTCTCTCTCTCTCACTCTCACTCTCACTCTCTCTCCTCTTGATTTTCCACTCCCTCTGCTGCCCGCATTACTGCTGTGGTCCTAGTAGAAATCAGATTAGTCAATTCAGCAAGGAACCAGGACCCCTGCTGAAGAGAGCTAATCAAATTCTTATCATGGTATCGCCAGTGACATCATTAGCTCTGGGCAGCGTGCTCGCCCGCTCCGTCTCCCTACAGACCACTTTCACAAGACCCAACAACTGCAAGGCTCTCTGTTCACTGCCTTCCAGACTCTTTTGGTGAATAATAGCATTGATGACTCTCTTTCTTTGCCCCTCTCTCTCTTTCTCTCACTCCCTCTGTTCTTTTTCTCTCTTTTTCTCTCTCTTGCTCTCCCTCATGCTTTCACTCCGCTCTCTCTCTCTCTCCCTCCTTCCATCCCTCCTATCTCTCTCTGTGTGTTTAGAGAGCTAGTAAACTGATATGCACTCTTTTGCACAGGAATTAGGATTATTTTTGTGCTGCAAGGCGCCCTCTATTTCATAGAGACTGATGAGAGGTATTGCATCATCATCATCAGCAGCAGCAGCAGCAGCGCCACCAGCAGCCCCTGCACCAGCACCAGCTGAGCGCGGCCCGGTTCCACCGCTCTCGACACTATCGAACGCGCTATAAAAGATAAGAGGCTGACTGGAAAAGCCCTGCAGCATGTGTAGCCGTGCCCAGCGGCGTTGGGGCGGTGCGATGCGGTGCAGTGTGACATCCAGTCAAGCGTTGCCCCAGTCAGGCCCTACAGCCCATCACCTGAGCCCTCACCTGGAATGTCAAAGCAGGGTGTCATGTATTCTTTTTTGTACTTTTTTTCCCTTTGCACTCCTCTGCTCTCCTTTCCTCTGTCCTGCTCTCTGGTGCGTTCATTGATCCCACTCAGCCTTTTGTGTCTACAAACTGTCACATGTTGCATAGCTTAATACTATACGTAGAAGCTGGCTCAGGACAGGAGGCCGCTCTCATGCATTGACAACATGCATTCTGGTGCAGACAGCAGCCAGACTGTTGCAAGCACTTGTGGGTCTCTGTAAGTAGCATACATGGTATCAGTCAGTCTGCACTGCACTGGTTTACTCCTGTTGGAGATGATGTATGCACTAAGGCAGAACTGGGCTTATCTGACTAAACTAATCTCAGCCTAATATGCCGCAGACCACTGTGTTCCCCTTAATCATGATGTCATAAACTTTGAATAAAATAGGTGTCAAAGATTTACTCACTTAACGACTGTTAAAATGATTTTTTAATTAATTGTCATGATGTATTAGGAAAATCTGTCAAAGATCTGTGCCAATCTCCTACTATGGTAATATAATTATGTAAGACAATACAGTAGTAACATGCCAGGGATTCTCAAAAGTGTCCTTCCAGGTTATTCACATACCATCCACAGACCTGTTTCTGGGTGTAAAGATTTTAGTAAGATGTGAAATATTAGTCCACTAGTCCTGCCATCATCTTTGCTGACTTATTAACAACTTTGTGTTTGTATGTGTGTTAATGGATAGATGGTTCACCCAATGCAAAAGGCAAAGTCCCAGCCTAGTATAATAAGGGTTTTTTTTGCTTCTGCAGAGGTAAACATACACCAACCTTCAAACACACCAATGAGTCAGCTCTACAGGCTAAGTAGTGTTTTTAGTGCTTTCAGTGCTGATCTGATAAAGGTGAGGTGAATCTAAAGCCACATAACTGCTTTGGTGTGCTCCTCGCGCTACTGTATGCCTTGACAAGATTTCACCTAACCACATAAACTACCTTCCCATTGAAACACGCTATTCTCGTTTTGCACAGTGACACGTGCAAGTGGAATATTTACACCCAGCCTAATTAGTTTTGCATGTTTTTTTTTTCTTCATTTGAAATGAATGTCAAACACAAAACTATGTAGCCACTGTTTTCCCCTCCGCGCAGTGAGCTGTGTTTGTCCAAACAGAGACCAGCTGTTGGGGTTAGGCAATGTCTGTGTCGGTGTGGACCTACCCACTGAAAACACACTTAGGTCCACTCCTCTGAGCGTCTTGCTTTCATGTGTGGATCACGGAGGCAGCCTGGGCACATATTTCACTCACTTGCTTCTGGCTTTGCCATATGCTGCTGGCTAGACTTCACAACACAAAAACAACCAACCAACCAAACTCTTTCACTCAGCAGCGTGTGTACACTGCTTCAGATTTCAACACGGATCTTACAGAGATGCCTTAAGCTGATTTTACACACACACACACACCCACACACACCCAGCAGTCAGTGTGTGGCGTCAGTCTGTGCATATCCGCAGAGTTTCCTAGCCAGGCTTGTGCTGCTCAGAAATTCAAGGCAAAACCAATAGGCTTCAAGTTCAAATTAAGTGCACAGCCAACGCAAAGTAAATGTGTGCCTATCAAGAGTATCTAGAGTCTTTGTACGAAATGAAGCGAAGTGAAGACTTCAAGCTAGGTGTTTCCCAAGTTTAATATGGCCAGTCATGTAACAAGCATCTGTCTTGTTAATTACTGTTATTACTACAACCAGCTGCAGCCTACCTGAGATTTCTGGTCTTGGTCTGGGTTCTGGGCTCTGGGCAGTCTCCCACATGTCTGCTGCAGTGGTCATCGGTGCTGCTGGTGCTCATCTTCTCCCTTTTTGTCTCGGCTGCGACGTAAGCACGCTGTACTTGACTAAGTCTGCGTGTCACTGCTGGTGTCGCTGGGGTCAGGGCCCCTCTGTAACTGAGAGGCTGCTTTACGACAACAGAGCGGTGCACGCTGCAGGCAGAAATGCACATGTTTACTGACCCGCTTCCACCCCTCTGAACAGTAGTTTTACCTCATAGTGTAACTCAGGGGTTTTTTTTGGTGTGTGTTTGCCGTTGTTGCCTCTTTGACCTGAGCACCAGTGGACTTTGACCTGAGGACCAGTGGACTTTGACCTGAGCACCAGTGGACTTTGACCTGAGGACCAGTGGACTTTGACCTGAGGACCAGTGGACTGGCCCCCACCTATTTGGAAACTTCCATGACATATCGCAGACCTAGCAACTCTGCGCTGGTCCGTTTGAAATGCACATGTCCACAAGATATTATCAGACACCATGCTCCATTGTCTCTGTGTTTGGAGCAAGAGGAAGTGGGGAACTGGACATGTGCAGGGCACAGATAGTGCCACCAGTGCAGCTGTGAGGTGTCATGGGGAGAGCCAGTGGACACGTGGAGCTATAATGGCATAACAACCACTGAACTCTGATGCTTTGGCCAGATTTGTCTGGGAAAGTCAGAAGTGCAGGGATTGTTTGTCTTTGTCTTGTTTTGTCTGAAAGACTTGTTACAGGGTGTTTTTTTTTCCGTGTAATAGAGCCGCATATATATTCCAGCCACTGTGCCAGCAGCAGGCTGTGTGACCCTAAGAGATCAAGGCCTGTGAAATGAGCTCCCGGGCCCCCAACCCCCCTTTCACTGAGTGGAAGTTCATGCATAATCAGTTCTAATAAACACCTCCCTCTGGTCTCCCCTGTGGGCCAAATGCCTGTTGCTGGCTACTCTCTTCTCTTAGTCACAGCTACGCCCATCCCCCTTTGCGAAGGCCAGACACCAGTTCTAGGAAGATCGAAGGAAGTGGCCACTGAGGAGTCCGTCTGTTTACTGTAGTAACTGATTCTCTGCCCTTTTTGTTACCCCCATCCCCCTTCCCTCTCCCTCCTTCTGTTTAGGTGACCTTCAAGCCTGACGCATCGACCGCAGAGGTTCACGATGAACACATCAGAGGACCTTTGAAGGTATGTGTTGCTCTTTGTGTTTTTGAGTTTTGAACATGGTCTCTTTTTCAATGTGTTCTCAGCAGCTCTGCATATCTGAATTGGGGGGTTGGGAAGGGGCAGTAGTTCAGTAGTACAAAAACTTTGGAAATAGTTTTATGTTTTGGAAATAGTTTTACTCTCCGGCCACTTCGCTCCCCCAAGGAATGTCGTCTAGCACGGCCAACACCTTGCACAGGTCAATCCAGACTATTCTCATCTGTTGTTCCACACTGGTGGAATGACCTTCCAAGTGCTACCAAAGCAACGGATGCCCTCTCCACCTTCTAGAAATTCTTGAAGACCCAGTTCTTCCAAGAATATCTCCTGGCTTAAAATGTCTATACCAGGAAATACCAGGAATGCACTTACAATGCACCTCTCTCAAACAATCTCCTCTCTCTACACAGCACTTTTGTTACACTCCTGCACTTTCACCTCAAAATACTGCAAATTTCATGTTAGCAATATGCACTCTTGGTTAGTTTTTAATTGTGCTGTTTGAATGTTTATCCTCGTTTTGTAAGTCACTTTGGATAAAAACGTCTGCTAAATGCATAAATGCGAATGTAAATGTTATGCCAGAAGTGCTGTGTTGCCACTATTGCCTGGGAGCATGCATCAAAATAAGCACTGGCCTTTAACTAAAGCTCAGGTATCTCCAGTGATAATGACTACTTTCACAATTTGTATGCGCTTCAGAGATCAGTGAAATTTAGTGTTTGATGCCTGGTGGTAGCAGAAAGACATGCCTTCTCCTCAGTATTTAGTATGTAGTTTTTTTGTTTCTACACAACCATTACTTCTCTGCTTTTATTGACTGTCTTTAGATTAGCTTGCCCTGTGGTAATGTAGCTGTTGGTGGTATTTTGACAGACTTCATTTTCTGAATGATACTCAGTCTAAGCAAGTCCCACTATAGCCTTGTATACAGAGTAAGAAAAGCAGTCAGAGATGGGGACCTCAGGGAGACTGTATAGGTACATATGAGCTATATGTGACATTTTTGCCTTTTAGGTGGGTGCTGTGGTTGAAGTGAAAAACCAAGACGGAGTTTACCAAGAAGCCACCATCAACAAGCTGACTGATGCAAGTTTGTACACTGTTGGTAAGTGCTGGTAGCTCTTGTGCTAAAGCACACGTTCCTGTAATCAGTCATGACTAATGCTCGTTATCATTGTGCTATTCTGCCAAGGCCAAAAAAATAATTAACAAACCCCTCAATCTACAATGAATAGTGATTAATTTCTAGTAACACTTTCAAAAATGTATGCTGATTTTTTTTAATGCACGTGTTTGAGATGGAGCAGTTTGTGCTTGTTTTGAATTGTTGAAGCACATTGAATTTGTTCCGATTGCAGCCATAACAGCAGTGGGTGGTTTTAGCCCTGTGCGTAGAGCTGCCACTGCTATCTTTTCTTGTAAGAGATAGAGGAGTGTTTTTAGTGAATGCTGAAAAAGAGGATGTTGGTGCTCATCTGTGTATGTGTGTCAGTGAGGGAGAGAGAGTGAGCAGAATGGAGAGATAGAGGAAGAGAGACAGATAAGGCAAAATATGGGAGGAATATGGAGGAATGGGAATAGAGGCAGAGAGATAGAAATTGACGGGGAGAGAGAGGGTGAGGCGGAGAGAGGGAGGGAGATAAAAAGAAGCAACATAACCTAAGCTGCTTGTTCCATGTTTTTTTTTTTTTTTTTTCTCTCCTCTGCAGTATTCGATGACGGTGATGAAAAGACCCTGAGGCGCTCTTCGCTCTGCCTAAAAGGAGCGCGTCACTTTGCAGAGAGCGAGGCAAGTCCTTTGTGCTGGTTTGCCTTCTTGTCGTCCTTCAAATCCATGCTTTTCCCACTACACTTGTTTTACATTTTCAGGGGAATCAAACAAAGTGTACTTGTGTCGGCGTGTATGTATTTGTGTGCATTGGTCATTTGTTAGCGTGCTTAAATTGAAGATTTTGCAGGGGATAAATGTTTTTTAAAAACATTTTGTGCTGGAAGATGATTGAGCACCATGAGGTCTAGATAGCTCACCGTGTCATTCCATGGGATTAATTTGTAATCCCTGGGCTCTGCTTCGTTCTGTGCCACAGACGCTGGACAGGCTCCCACTCACCAATCCAGAGCACTTTGGGACTCCAGTCATCGGGAAGAAGAGCAACCGAGGCCGTCGATCCAACCCAGTGTGAGTATCGCGACTCGGATTTCAAGCCCACCCACGTCTATATCTCTGTCTGCTTTCTCTGTCAGCGTTAGTGAGGACATGTGTTAAGTTTGTTTGAGGAATGAAAGCAGCTTTGAATATGGCATTTATAATACAAACATCACACAAACACAAACAGTAAAACAGCGGTAAGGAGTTCTTTGGGCTGAAACTAGAGAGCTTAGCCAAAGCACATTCCAACCCTAACAGCACCACAATTGATGATAAAAGTTATGCTAATCGGTGTCTGCTTTTATTTGAAATGTCATGCTGTGAATGTTTGCTTACATTTTAATGGGGCAGAACACAGAAGTCCATTGGATAAAGCACTGGTAGGAATCAGTGTTTGGATTTGTCTAGCTCATTACCATCTACCACTATGAGTATTTGGACTTGAAGTACTCGTCAGTAAAAATGTACCTCAAAAAAAGCTGAATTGCTGTTTGATTTGGATTTAAACTAGTGTCTAATGCTACTAGTGGGGACTAGTGAACCTATTTCAGACCTATTTTAAATGGAAGTCTCTGTGTGCACTAGGGGTGAGAATTGATAGGATTGTATCAATATCAGTGCCATTTTCAATTCTACTGATCGGTCCAATTCTTTATCAATTCTCTCATCAATTCCTGCTGTTTAGAAGGTATTCTACACAGCACATAGGCCAATAATATAGCCTATACCACTAAGGTGACAATAGCAGCTTATTAGAATGACAGAAAACATGTAGAGCTGTGTTATACATTGTAATTTTGTTTTTGAAAGACCCAGTAACAATGGTCTGAAGAAGAAGAGGAATTAATAATGTCAGAGATATACAATACCAGTGAACTGAAACATTTGATTCTTGATTTTACTTGATTCCCAGTTCTTGATTCCCACCCCTAGTCTGCACACAACACCCATAGCACCACAGCCTCTCAGTCCCATTTCTCTTCAACTGCACCAGCCGGCGTGTGATTACGCTGACTATGTTTGAGCTCCCAGTTTAGGAGTGGGTTGGGAGTGGTTCTCGCGAGGGCAGCAAGGGCCTACTCTGAGCACAAACAGCACATTGTGCAGTCCCGAGCAGGGCCCAAAATCACTTTTCACCTGGAATATTGTGCAAAGCGCTGTTGATCGTGATCCCAGTTCGGAGAGGAGATATTCCAGATGGGAGCTAGTGCAGGCCTTGAATTTGCGGCCATGAGAAATTGGGCCTCCATGGAAAACATTAACAGTTTCTAGTGTGGAATGTTCTATATCCCCATGACGATGTTCACTGAAAAATCTGTTGTTTTTTTTTCTTCCTTATTATTAAATTTCTAGAATGATTTTGATTCGGGCATGAAGTGGAGTGAAGTGTTCCCTGTGGTATTGAAGCAAGTGGGGCAGTTATCTAGCCCAGAAACGTGCTAGTCAAGCCTGGTCTCTCGTTATTCCCCAAGGGTCTTTAGTCTGGTTGTCACTGTGCCATATAAGACGTGGTGTTTCTGATAGTGTAACACTAGCCTGAAGCAAGCCTGCCCACTCGTGAGAAACGGTGCCCTTTTCAATTTCACTTTTTTTTTCTCTTAAGTATCCCTGTCAAGAATGTAAAAGGTGAATGCCAGTAGTATTGTTTAGCTGAATGAAGACGCTTCTGCTGAATTAGATACGTTTCTTGGTAATATGCAGGTAGTTGGTCACAGACACTGAAGGCCATGTCTCTAAATAGGAGGGCAGAAGTAGCGAGAGTCACAAAGAGTACGAGAAAAATAGAGGGGGTGGGGGGGTGGGTAAGGAAGGAAGAAGTCTTTGCATTATAATTTGAAGCAGGCCAGTGAGGCACACAGCATATTGAACAGGGGAAAATGAGTAGACTCATCAGTGGATGGAGCCTAATTAGCCATTATCCCCAGCTGTAATACACAGGGAGTACTCAAAGAGCGTGAGCCACTCAGTTGTTAGCAGGAACTTGCACGCTCTCTCTCTCTCTCACACACACACACACGTACTCACTCTCTCTTTGCCGTCTCGGACTGTCGCTCACACAGAGAGCTGCACGGCCGAGTGGCTAGACGTGTTTGACCAGTGCTCGAAAGCTCTTGTCTACTCACTACACGGCCGACAAGTGCCAACAGGAATGAATTAATTTGGCATGGTTCAGTCTTAAAAGGTGCAATACAGAACAGCGAGTGTGCATACAGTGTGTGTGTGTGTGTGTGTGTGTGTGTGCATGGACGTGATCTTTTCTTATCTCCAGAGACAAAAATATTCTTTGTACAGGGATAAGTGTGTGTGTCATTGTACATTTTTTGTAATTTGCTGTTCTTCCTACGGACTTGGCTACACGTCATGTCTTTTGTTAGTCAAGAAGAGGAGTCTTCGTCATCCTCCAGTGAGGAAGAGGAGGGTGACCAGCGACAGAATGACGACCTTTTTGGCAAGGTGGTGTGTGTGGAGGCAGTGGCCCCAGGCGACAAAAAGAAGACAACGTCATGGTATCCTGCCCTGGTGAGTCAACCTTTAACCTCAGTGCCTTAGAAGCTGCTCAAGACTTTTCCTAAGTTTTCTAAGTAGATAACATGACTATAATAAGCAGTTAAAACAAGGCTTGCTTTTCAGGGATACTGTTTAATTTTGAATCAAGTTACGGTCATGAAACAGCTCTTTTCTAAGTTTACCGTGTGTAAGAAAGAGCCATGGATTTAAATAATTATTTATAGTGCAGATGTGCATAATGTTGAGATCGTTGGCATAAATGACCAAACACAAGGTTCTTGCCCAGGGGCTGGCTTCTCCTTGATGCTGTTGCATGTTAAATTGGCCACAGTGGCTGTGCAAGCAGTGTGGTGGAGACAGAGGAAAAGAGTGGAGCGAAAGTGCACCAGAGGAGGGGGGGGGGGGGGTGCCATGACTCTGTTCCTTTATTTGTTTCTGTGAAATCAGTATGACTCCACCTCCCGGTTGTTGTTCCTGGCTTGCCTGGGATGCATTCTCTGGATGCTCTCTGTCGCCTCCCCATGGCTGATCTGCGCCACCACAGCAGCATGACAACAAAGCAGCTGATTGGTTGCCGTGTTGCCTTGTGACATAATCACAGTGGAGAGTTCCACTGTGAGAGTGGTGGAGGGAGGAGGGGGGAGAGGGAAAAAAACAGAAGTGCAAGCAGGGGCTTTTCGACTGACGTCAGCCCTGTAGTAGGGGGCAGTGACACACACACACACACATAGAGAGGGGAGGGAGACGCATGGGTAGGCTGGCAGGAGTGTATCCTGACTGCCTGCACAGCACAGCTAACGAAAGCAGGAAGTCATACAAATAAATCATCTAAGCACTTGTACAATCATACAAATAAATCATCTAACCACTTGTGGAATAATGGACCTGTGTATACACCATTGAAGAAGTGATTGTATGGAACTGTTCGATCACATATTACAGTGCGAGGTCTTCTGTCAGTATGAGTGGGCTTATAACTCCCACTCCCTTTTCATAAGCAGCTTCATCAAGAGTCAGCACATTTGGCCATCTGGGGCTTCTAGAGGTTCTTTCCAGCATGACAGACTATGCTGGTAGACAGCGCTGCCTGTCAGTCTTTGGGTTTGGGATTTAAGTCAGATAGCACTTTAATGTCGGTTTGAAAATGTGAATGAATCATCCTGTGCTGCACTTTTTTTTTTTTTTTATTAAACTGTCTTTTCATTTCTCTTCCATCATACCATCCCTTCCTCTTTTTTCCCTGTCTTCTCCTCCTGTCTCTAATAAGGTCACTTCTCCAGACTGCCATGAAGATGTGGCATTGAAGAAGGACAACATTTTTGTCCGATCCTTCAAGGATGGAAAATTGTAAGTCTGTTCTCCAAAACACTCTCCTACGCAATTGATTTAATCTCAAGCAGGGACTGGGGCCGGCAAGGTCCTGAGCCACCAGAAGAAATTCTGCAACGAAGAATGTCTTTGAGAGCAATCTCATTCTTGCAAAGAAAGTATTAGTTCAGCACAGGGAATCTGGTCGTGCTTCTGTGAACTGTGTGCGTGCGTATTTGTGTGCGTGTGTGTGTGTGTGTGACCTAATGTACTCTCTTCACTCTTTGTTGACCCACATACTGGGCTGTTTTTAGAGATGTTTCAGAGATGTTTAACTAGGAATCTGTAACCAGACAGTGAAGCCTTTTGTAGTTTCATAGTTCTTAGTACATTGTGGAATGCTGTCTTGGTGCAAAATGATATTTGTAGGCCACCCCAGGACACACCGGCACACATATACACACACACACAAATTCACACCTTCTCTTGACACGACTAGTGTTAGCGATGGAAATACACTGTTTGACAGTTCAGCTAACGAGACAAAACAAAAGCAGAGTGTTTGCCAAACAAAGTGTGCTGGCTGTGTGGCTGCTTTTTATAAACAACCCCAGCCAAACAAATCCCCTTGCTCTTTGTAACAAGTATCCATGGGAACAAATGGATTTGAATTCATGTCTTGGTAATCCCAGACCTTGCTGTTGCATCTAGTCAGCATTTTTTTTTAAATCTGTTTAATAGCAAGCGGCACATGCTTGTTTAGAACCCTGTTACTTTTCAAGTGTCATAGTGTACACTAGTTGTATAGTGCTGCACAAATCTATTGTCTGATTGAGACTTGGCTCAAAGTGGTGCTCACAGACACAAGCCAACTGCAGGCCCAGTACAGCAGTTATTGTGCTGTACTACTCCACAGATCAGTCCTGGATCTGAGAGATGTTAATTTGTTAGATCTTAGAGAACTCTGAGTTTAGGTTAGTCATTGCTTTTCTTCCTAAGTAAGGGATGCTTTTTACATAAGAGAGTAACCTGTATCACACCAGAACCTGATGTTTCATTACCCAAATATGCCACATTATGTCAAGGGCTGAGAGAGTGAGGAGATGTAGAAGAGAGGTGCCTGCCAGTAGTGTCCTGGTGCAAACACTAACAAAAACAAATCTGTTCCTGTGTGTGGGGAGAACCGATTTCTCCATGGACTGTTCTTAGAACTGTGCTCTTAGAACTGGCCGGTCTGTAAGCACTTATGGAGAAAAGGTTTTCAGTGAGATGGGGTGTCCAAGAACATGCCCGGATAGGCATCCATTATGAAAATGATTACATTTTTTTGAGGGCAAAATGGGTTTGTGTGTAACATTTCAATTCTATGCTTGCATCTTCTAGTGTATTATATGAGGCCATGTATTAATGAATGGGACCATTAAAAACTCATTACCTCTGCATACAGCTGCATTTAGCACACAGCCACCTACGTGAGGAAAGAAGCAGCAGATAAATGAAATGCATCTGAAAACGCTGTCATTTAATTTATGCTAAGGGAAATGCAAGCTTGTGCAAGCTGTATTTGACCCACAGTATTTTTTAACTTAAATGCCAATTTATAAGATTTTTTTTTTTTTTTTTTAATGATTAATGGTCGGGCGTAATCTACAAACTGAACAGAATCAGCCAACAGTATACGTAATGCATTGTACAAAGGAATGCCTTTAGAGTCATGAAGCCAGGCTTTGGCCAATTTGGATTTTAACTCTTTCGGATGCATCAAAATAAAAATTATGATAATATACTATGTATGAACGTTTGTGAAGCTGCAGGCTCTGAGTATCATGTATTAAGCCCAAAATAGTTTTTGTACCAATAAATAATTCTGGGGAAATGGGGCAGAAATTCCCCTTCCTGCTCACCTTTTTGACTGAGCTGTGATATTGCAGGTTTGCTGTTCCCTTCTGCCCCTTGGTGCCGCAAAGCAATATCTTGTGCTCTGCATCTCTTCAGAGGCTAGACGCCTGAATAATAACCTGATAATAATCTAAATAATAATCTGAATTTTTGATAATAACGCTGTTTATGTGTGTCTCGCAGTACCACGGTTTTAAGGAAGGATGTACGAGAACTGGATGGCGAGTCGGCGCCAAAGGCAGACGCTGCACTCAAAGCCGGTAAGAACATCCAAACTACCACGTCTGCACTGGACAAAGAAAAAAAAAAACTGTATTTGAGAACTTTCTCTATGGCACCCAGCAGGCAATCTGTGAAACAGGATTAGTGATCATTTGAGTTTAAAGCCTAAAGTGTGCTCAGATTTGACAGGTTTTCTATGAACTTTTAAATGTGAACACTGTAGAAGTGGTGATGTTACAGAACAGAAATAGATAGCGTATGCAGAACGCCATATGTGTCTTTCACCACAGCATCTGCAGCACTCTATTTCCTACTCAGAACCTCATGTAGGAGAACATGAGTCGCCTGTCACATGCATAGCAAGTGATGAGTCCATGATGTTGAAAGCCTGCGTTGAATGTTGCGGGGGCACAAGTGAATAGAAGAGGGGTGGGGGGTGGGGGGGGATCAGATTCATAAGATACAGTGGCAGCACTTGTCTCCAGTCATGCTGGAGCTTGCTGTGTTTGTGGGAGGTGGTGTAAAATATGTGTACTTCTTGTTGGATGGATGCTGTGAAAAGACAGCGCCTCTTCAGAGTGTGTTCCGGTGTGAGAATCGCATCTCTCTCTCTTGCTGTCTTTATCTCTCTGTCTCTCTCTTTCTCCATGTGTTGCGTACTCCTCCCCCCAGTCATCCTGCACTACTCTGCTTATAGTATTCACTAAAAAAACAGCATTGCATATTGGGTAGATTTCATGTCACCAAGCTCAGGGCACGCTAGCCAGATGACTATTTTGAGAGTTTTGAATCTGAATCTGATTATGGGAAAAGGCAGTAGAGGGTAGAGCGGAAGTGCACTCTGCCGGACATGCATCAAATCATATCCAGGCTCTTACGGTACTCCCCAGGATATCGTTTCACTACCCGAATTCCCATTTTACATGACCTCTGCTCTGATATTGGTTATGGTTGGTTATATTATTGGTTATGCGTTTATCAATCTGGCAAAAACACTTTTCCCCACCATTTCCAATCTCTCAAATAACAGCTATCAAGTGAAAGTAATTTGGTATGATTCAGTGTGGGAATGTGGGCCATGTAGCTCAGGAGCAGAGCTCACCTAGTGTCTGTGTGCTGCAGCTCTTGATGCAGCCTGGGACTTTAAGCGAAACGGTGCCGTCCCCACCACCTGGAGGACGGAAGTGAAGGACGAGAGCTCCAGCAGTGAGGAAGATGAAGATGAGGAGGAAGAGGAGCAGGATGAAGATGGCAGTAGTGAAGAAGAAGAGGTAATATCAGCAGTTGTGCATGTGCACAGACAGACACGCAAAGCCTGTAAATCAGTTTTTAAATTATGCCACATAGCATGCTTGAATTTTTACATTTTTACAGTTAGTACGGTTGGTATTGCAACCAGAAAGTAGGTCATTGCTGTCATTTCCACTTGATAGGTTACCGATAGGTTTCTGGAGAGGTGTGTGTGTGTGTGTGTGTGTATGTTTGACCACACACACACACACACATACACAAACACACATTGGACTTCATCACATTTACTAAAGTAGGAGCATCTGACAGCAAGCATTATTATTGGTTTCTCTTTAACAAATCATTGGGGTCTTTGTTATAGGTTATGGAAATGATTGTTGATATTCCCGTTGTAAAACTCAAAACTAAAGACTACAGTTATACATTCTATATTTCAGAAAACTGAAAAAACTGAAAAAAACATTTAATAACCAACTTAAAAACTACTAATGCTCATTTACACATTTTCTATGACGTATCTAACATTTTGTCTGTTTGCCATCATGAACATTTGTGTGTATTGCCACATCAGTGATATTTTTTTTTTTAACATTAAGAGACATTAAGAAACGTGCTAATGAACAGAAACGGCAAGAAGTCAAAGCCTCTTCATCACTGCTTTGTTGCTCGTCTTCATACATGTTTTCTCTCCTTTTTTTCCCTTTTCTTTATCTCTCTCTCATACGCTCCTGTTACTTCACATTCATTTCACTGTCTGATAACGATAGTGGCATATTTATTTTTGTAGATGGGGCAAGTTTAAATCATACTAGCTGACAAAGAGAGGTCTTTGGAAATGATTTCCTCCCTTAGGTCTTCAAAAAGAGGAAAAAACATGAGACATAAGTGAACGTTGGCAAATTTTTGAAGCTATTCCAAGTAGAGTGTGAAAATGTGTTTTGGGTCCAGGAGCTATTGTGCCAACTCCTTGGAAGGCCTTAGCGATAAAGTTCAACGGAGTCATTACAATATTGATTACACTTTTTACTCCGGGCGTTGCAAATTCTTTGTGCTACAATCTCACAACTCATTCAATCACAGAAAAAGCATGATTCCCTCCCGTCCCTCTCCTCCTTTCCCTGTTCTGTTACATCTCATATTGTGGTTTTATTTTTGCCCTGTCTGTCTCCATTTCCCACCACCCCTAATTGGGTTAGACTTTCTTCCAATGAATGACAACACAGCTCCTTACGCATTCTCTCCAGCAGCTCTTTATTATGTGTTTTTTTTTTTTCCTTCTTTTCTCCGCAGGAGGAAGTGGAGCCTTTCCCAGAGGAGCGCGAGAGTTTCCTCCAGCAGCTGTACAAGTTTATGGAGGATCGAGGTGAGTTTTTACTATTTCCCTTCACTACACTACTGGCCAGAAAAGAGCTCTCTCTCTCTCTCACACACACACACAGTCCATGGATCAGTTTTTCACAGTTGATGTGTTGACAGCCAGAATCAATGTGTAACAGTTTTGCTATTCTTTATTCGGGGCCCCTAACACTTTGCATTTGTTATCACCAGCCTTTCATCATTGCCTGTGATGGTGACAGACAGGCTGCCCTCAGCTCCATCAATAGCGATGAAAGCAGAGCGAAATCCACAATTTTAATAACGTGTGCTTCTTTAAAGCTGCTATGTGTACCTTCTCACTGAATACTCTCAATTTTGAGTAGTCTTGAATGCAGCTTTGTATTCACTCACATTGCATTTCACAGAGCTGCCCCATGTTTTAGGATAATGACATGATGGGAAAGCCGGTCTGACGCTCGCTAATTTGCAATTGTTGCTTTGAACCTGGAAGTACTACACATGTCTTCTTTAACAGTACTATTCAGTAATGCCTCTGCATCTCTACAGGGACACCCATCAACAAGAGGCCAGTCCTCGGCTACAGAAACCTCAACCTCTTCAAGCTTTACCGGCTCGTCCATAAACTTGGAGGTTTTGACAATGTAAGACAATTTTCTCTTTTACTAGCCTTGAGTCGATTTATCTTCAGTTTTCTCCCTCCAGAAGAATGTGGAGTCTTCCCCAGTGAGACCATGAAAGCTTTTTTTCCGCTGTCTTTCAGATTGACAGCGGGTCTGTCTGGAAGCAGGTATACCAGGACCTGGGGATTCCTGTGCTCAACTCTGCCGCTGGCTACAATGTGAAATGTGCTTACAGGAAGTGAGTAGATGCGGTTTTTTTTTTGTTCTGTTTTTTTCCCACATCAAAACCAATTTTTTTTGTTTTGGTTTTGTTGTGCAGCTCTCACACTCTTTCAACAGTCATGCAAGATTCTTGAGCCTTTGTTTCCGCCATATTAACTTCCCTCATGTTAGTGGAGCAGTGAGCATTGGTTTATGCACTGTTACTTTCTGATGTACACTCTGCCTGTGTGTCGGGACACACACACACACACACACTCACGCACACCGAGGCAGCTGAGTTCTACAGTGATTTGCTCATTAGCTGGTGTCAGCTCCGTCAGTGGCCGTGTGTTCACAGCTACAGTTCTCGGAATAGCTAGAGGACCTTGTCGCTGGCTAAATGATTATCTGAGGACCACTTCTGTACCCAGTCCTTGGAGAGCCCCCACAGCCAGAGCAGGTGCCAGAGGCACTGAGCCAACACTTCTCTGGCCATACCTAGCCTCTGTAGGACCAGAGCCACATTAGCTGCTTAATTTTTCTCCCTCTCTATTTATGCATCTGGGTGTTGGCTTTGAAAGTTGCTAACTGCTGATTGCATAGATGTTGTGTGGCAAGAATATTGCGTGGCTGACCAGCAGCCACATTTCAGACGTTTGAGCAGTTAGTTAGATTATTGACATGACTGTATTATGATAAGTTGTGCGTGTGTGTGTGCGTGTGTGTGTGTGTGTGTGTGTGTGTGCGTGCGTGCGTGTGCGTGTGCGTGCGTGCATGTGGCTAACTAGCCTGCTCCTCTGTGTCGCTTCTCAGGTACTTGTATGGTTTTGAGGAATACTGCACCTCCACGGGAATCACCTTTCGGATGGACCTCCCCCTGAAAGCCACAGAGAAGCCAGGTGCCAAGGGAGAAGGGAAGACTGATGGGGGAGCCGGGGCCGGGGCAGGTAACGCTACCCCAGCAACGCTCATCCCTGGGGACGAACAGAAGATGGACAAAGATGGAGATCCCAGCGGCTCCCAGCCTGCGATTAAGGTGAATGACCGGGACTGACCTCTCTATCTATCTATCTCTCTCTATCTCTATCTCTATCTCTCTCTCTCCCTCTCTCTCTCTCTCTCTCTCTCCATCCACCCAGTGCACATCTCAATCTGTCCAGCTTCCCAGAGCCCCTAGGCCTTTTCCTGTGGTTAGGGATCACCACAGAGGTGTTTTGTTTTGTTTTTTCTTCATAGCTTTTCCTGTGGTTAGGGATCACCACAGAGGTGTTTTGTTTTGTTTTTTCTTCATAGCTTTTTTCATAGAAATTAACACTAGCAGTGGAGAATGTAGAGATGTCTTGTGTATCACTTCTGTATTTCAGGGCCAAGTGTACTTTCAGGGTCATTTAAGTATTTTTAAGTGTCTGTTATGTGACTACCAGTAGCTCTTAGTGCCATTGCGATCCCTCCTTTTTTATGTTGAATAGGCATAGTTGCTGACAAAGCTTTAGAACAAATGCACTCTTCCAGTGTAGACAGGCACCTCAGACATGTGAAGACTGTATCAAATGTATTTGCTTTCTATTCTTTAAACTGAACTCTCTTTTTTTATCTCATAATTTAATTGTGCGGTCTTGTACACATTTGAGTGTGCTATGTAGATGTTTTTTGGTCATTTAGTTTGAATTCCTGGAGCTCCAACACCTTAGCTGGATAAGTGGTGTTTTTGCCCTTTCTACACATTTAAACATGATCACATGTGCACACTGGCCCAACTTCAGAGAACCTACCACAGCATCATCGGCCACAAACGAGGTCTGCTGATGTCGGCCAAAGCTGCACAGACTGCTCAAATTTCCATGAGAGACTAAAGCTGTACTATAAGCGGAAATAATTCAATTTATATGGACAAGAGCGACAAAAGCGACGAGCGACAAAACTTGGGTGACTAGAGTGACTAAAAGAAGTTAAAAACTGCTCAACTTTATGCAAATTAGCTATGAAGCGTTTTGGCTGTAAATCTCAGTGGGCACATCATGAGCGATTAGAGCAACAAGATCAAACACGGATATTTAGCGGCTATTTTTTATGAACGACAAAAGATTTTACAGCTTTAGTGGCTCTTGGTGTGAACGCAGAGTTCATGTTTCACTCGGCTTCAGCTTCATGAGTGTGCTGCTTGTCTTTCTCCAGGAGGAGACTGCAGAACCCGCTGGTCCAAAGCAGAGCACAGAGAGGAAAGAGGAGAACAACCACAAAGCGGCCGCCACCGACAACGACAACGATGATGGTGACCGTGATGCAAACGAGGATGGCGATGATGATGAAGAGATGGATTGTAAAGATGAAGTCAGCTGTCCGCGCAAGGCGGAGGAAGCAGAACAAGGAGACAGCATGAAGGCAGAACCCTATGTTGAGTCTGAAAACAAGGACCTGTCCGGGTAGGTGAACAAGTGTGTTTTGCTGGTTCCTCTTTGAGGGAACGTTACACATTGTGTGCAATCCATGCATGGCTACGTGGGCCCTCTTAAGAGAGAAAGAGAGAGATGGAGAACTAGAGAGAGGGAGAGGGAGGGAGAGAGAGAAAGAGAGGGGAGTGCTGTCTCACTTGGCTGCATGTGAAACCTTGAGAGCCTCTGTGTGGCTGTGTGTGGCTGTGTGCTGGGTGGGAGAGGCTGCAGCTCCTCACTCCTCCAGTCTTCTGCATGGCCGCCCCGCTCCCCCGGCTCACACGCCTCCAGGAGCCAAAAGCATGACAGCCTCTACTTAAACTGCATGTTGTGCAGCGCTCCTCGTGTGTAGTCTCTCTCTCCCTCTCTCTCTTTCCCTTTCTCTCTCTTTTTCCCTCTCTATCTGTGCTACCCTTTCGTTCACCTCTCTCTTTCTCTCTCTTGCTCTCTCTCTCCCCCTCTATCTATCAGTGCTACTCCTACTTACTCCCTCTCTTCCCTCCCTCTTTCTCTCTCTTTCTCCCTTTCTCTCTCTCTCTCATCCCTACCTCCCTTTCCATGCATCTCTCTCTACTCTTCCCTCTTTTTTGTTGTTTAAATAGAACAGATAGGACCAATTTCCCTAGACATGTGCATAGATGTAAGACCTGTTGAAATACAGCAGCTGCATCTCTTTCTTCCTTTCTCTCTCTCTCTCTTTCTCTCTCTCTCTCCTATGCTGTGGAAGCTTCAGTTTACCCCCCAAGGCTCTTTGCTTTCAGCTTTTTTCTGTTCTCTTTGGGCTGGTGGTAAAGCAGTTTTCAGGGGAGTACCTTTTGTTTGTGTTCCTTTGGCTGGATTTGTCAGGCCATTTGACTGGAGGTGTTCTTAAGTAGTGCTTCTTTAGTAGCATGAAACTTTGTGAACTTCAGTTAAAAATCTTTAGGTTGTTTTTCCTGTGCAGTGAGGAAAGACTTCAATTTTGTTTTGTTTTGTGTGCCTAGTACACAGCACGTTTAACACAGATTGCGTTTACTTTTGTAGTTGTCATTGACATCTTAGTATTGTCTTATATAGTGGTGTATTTTAAAATAGTGAGTCTGCTGCTTCTAAGCTGTGCCAGCATGGGTAGTATTCAATAACCTAGCCTAAACGCTTTTAGCCCTTTGGTCTCTGTGTCAGTCGGTTTTTGAGGTTAGAGTTAGACAAAGCATAATACTTCATTGTTTGTGAAGATACCATTGTTTTGTCTGTTTTTAATTGTTGTTTTGGTTTAATCTTTAATTTTCATTCACTTGCCATCACTACTTGTCCCTTTCTCTGCGGTTATGTTTTTGAATTATTGTTCACTGAGTGCCAGCGAATAACCGGCCATTTCAGTAGTAGATCTCAGCTTTTGTCTCCTTTTAAGTGTATTAATGTACCTCAGCAATCAATAAGCTTGGATCCTGGGTCCTGCCATCCCCCTGCACTCACGGTGGTCATTGTTGTTTGGGGCAGCACCATCTCCAACCAGCCTCACAGTCAGGGAGAGCGTTTGTGCAAAATGTGGTGGTGTGTGAGGAAAGAGCCAGGCATTGTACCCTTATTATAGTGTCTTTATCTTAGATGTGTTGTGTGTGTGTGTGTGCACGTTAGTGTGCGTGCGTGTGTGCATATGTGAAGTTCATGTAAAGATTGTGGCCTCTAGAACCTTCTAGCCTCTGTCGCACTGTGCTGCTGTCTAACATCACTGTGTAGTGGCCTAAGCTGCTGTGCTGTGCTTTGCTGTGCCAACCTGTGCCAACCAGCCCCACCCCTCCCTCCTCCCACTCTCCCCCACACTCTTTGCCCGCTGCAAAATATTATTACCAGCCATTAGAAGTCAGACAACACTGTTTTATGAAATTTGTAAACACTGGAAAGTGTTGGATACAACTGGGACAACTGAGTGAAATTGAAAATAAGACATAACAAATAGTAGATCACATTCATACAGGATTACCATGATGATCCCCTTTTACAGTTTGTAAACCACTTAAATCAGCTGTCTTTTGAGTTTATAAAGTCCAGTTTGTGTTTGGGAGTGTGTGTGTGCGCGCGCTCATGTGTGTATGTGTATGTAAGGGGAAGAGACAGTAGACAGTTCAGAAACCAGGCTGATGACCCCCTTTTGTGGCCTTTTTGAGCTTTTCAATAGCGAGGAGAGTGGGTGGATGGGTGGGGGTGAAGATGTAGGTTAGTTGTTAGGTGCTAGGGAGCCAAGACTGGGGGTCCATTGGGTGGGGTGGGAGGGGAGGGGATGGGTGGTTGTGGTCCTGTTGGTGGTGGTGGTGGTTTTTTGGTGTTTCTGTGGGAGTCCTAGGGCTAGGAAAGTGCTGAATTGTCTTTCTTGCAGGGCTGACAGCAGTCAGGAGGGGGAGGAAGGGGAGGAATTTGAGTGTTACCCCCCTGGGATGAAGGTACAGGTGAGGTATGGGCGAGGCCGCAATCAGAAGACGTACGAAGCCACTGTCAAAGAGTCAGACCTGGAGGGGGGAGAGGTGCTCTACCTGGTGCACTACTGTGGCTGGAACATCAGGTAAGGCAGGACCTGGGGATTCATGCCTATTTCATTTGTCAACAACAACAAACAAATAGATCAAATGAATATAAACATGGGGAAATGCCTTCTAACAGGGATTCCCCAAACCCCCCCATGGATGTCAATGACAAACAAGAAAAATAACATCTTCCTGATCATTGCTCTCTCAATAAATCCCTACCCAGATCCAGCTCCATGTTCTCGATGATTTTTTTTTTATTATTATTTTTTCTCCCACCAGTAGATTGCATTGTGGCCATCTAGTGGTTGAAAATGAAAGTGATTGAATGAATTGAAAGTGAACTGACCTTTTTAAGTGCCGACAGCTTGCTATTTTCCCCTGGCGAGGAAAGGACCCAGACAGACAATCATGTGTCGCAGTCATGCTCATGTGTCTGTCTCTATCTATGAGGATGATAGCTGTCTTAGTGTTGCTGCTGTGCTGTGCTGTTTGTGTGGAGAGCAAGTCTCTCTCAGTCTTGCAGATTGTGTCTTTAGCTTACGTAGGTGGCTTAAGGAGAGGTCCCTATCTAACAGTGAGGGTACTTTGCAATCTCTTCAAGTGTAGCTAAAAGGTCCGTGAGGGACTGAAGAGTAGCCTTGTTTGTCAGCTGGAAGGGGTGATATAGCAGAAGATATATTTTGTGATGACATGGGCTTTGCAAGCCAGTAAGAAGTAGAATGCATTCATTTATGTTGGCTTTTGAATATTATTTGTTTTCTTGTGTTTGATGGAAAATATGTTCTAATTTCATTTCCACCCTTTAGATAAGGCTTTCTGGTTATTGAGAAGCTGGCTGTGTGACATTTCTGTTTGGATGTTGAGTCTGTGTGTGGATGTGGGTGTGTGTTTTTGTATGGATGATGCTTGTTTGCGTAGCATTTTAGTAGTTTTGCCCTGTAAATCCTCTGGCAACCGTGATGATGGAAGTATTGATCATTTAATTTTCCCAAATAGGTATGATGAGTGGATCAAAGCAGACAAGATTGTGCGCCCAGCCAATAAGAATGTACCTAAAATAAAGCATCGTAAAAAAATAAAGGTAGGTAGTGTATATCATCTTGGAAAAATGATGAACACATATTTCAGTATTTACTAAAACTTTTATTTATTTATTATTTTTTACTTTTTTTATTTGTTTCAGAACAAAACAGAAAAAGAACAAGACAGAATAGACAGACTAAGTGACAAAGAGGACATGACGCCCTCTAAAAATAACCGCGTCCACCGGTCGTCCAAACCGAATGCCGGGAATGATGTTTTCCCCAAGATGGACTGTGATGACAAAGGTAATCAACAAAGTCCAGTCAAGTCCAGCGAAATCAAATCCATTCTCAATGGCCTACAAGGCAAGTCTAGTTCCTGCTTGGTTTGCTCCCTAAGTACATCTGAATAATGTTTAGGCTTGATAGGCCACTCCACAATCTTGTGCTGTGCAAAAGGTTTACTCATAAATTTACTATTAAGAGAGTGTCATAAGGTAAGGGTTTCACAATCACAGTTCACAATAAACAACATGCAATGTGCAAATGAAATGTACAAAAGAATATGAAACCAACCTATGGACACATTAATACAACAGAACAATTATTCTCCAGTTGTCATTTTAAGACAAATGTCTCTTGCACAGGACTGTATGTCAGGTGCATATGGCACTCGGCACATAACCTAGTCACATAATATGGCACATAACCTAAGAAATAATGCTCTCACATAGAAATAATGCTCTCTAGGGTGTCAGCAAAAGCAGAAGGATTTGTCCACAGTTCCTAACTTTCTGGTGTCTTCCATTTCATAGGTTCTGAGACCTCATCAGATGACAGTGAGAGGGAAGAGGAGGATGACACTGAGCACGATGTCGAGGGTCCCATGGGCCGTGGAAGTCACCGGAAAGGCAATTCCGCCGAGGCCCCTCACGCACTTGAACGTTGGGAGGGAGGGCCCGCATCAGACAGCTTCAAAGCCTCGCCGGCTGCAAGCAACACCCAAGAGGCGACTTGTCAGGAAGGCCCTGAGCCAGGCAAGCGCAGGGCGGCACTTGAGCCTGAAGGGGAGAGCGGCCCACGCAAGAGAAAAGCTGAAGCTGCGACGCTAGATCGCACCCCAAAGAGTCAGACCAAGAGCAAATCCAGGATCACTAGGTCTGGCGACTGGCTCCCGAGCGGCTCGCCTAAAAAGCAAGAGGAGAGGACTTTAGCCAGTGGACAGGAGCAAGGAGAAGCCTCCAGCAGCAGTTCAGAGGATGAGGCCAGTCCGGCCACCGAGCCCACGACCAAGGAGGAGCCACGGGGGCATCCAAAGACCAAAGGCTCCCCTGCCAAGAAGTACAATGGCCTCAAGGAGAAGTCAAAGGGTGGGCGAGCCTCTTCCTCGGCCTTCTGGGAGATCCCCGACAAGAGAGCCAAGGTGGCAACGGGAAGCATGGAGGAGCGGCAGGCAGGAGGCTGCCGGACCAAAGGCCAGAAAGACGTGTGGTCCAGCATCCAGGCCCAGTGGCCCAAGAAGACGCTCAAGGAGCTGTTCTCGGACTCGGACACAGAGGCGCAGAACTCCCCTCCGCCGCCACCGCCTGCTGTGGCACCTCCGGAGGAGGCCAGCGCAGGCACAGACGCTGAAGGCGTCGAACACATGGAGGAGGACGAACCACCTGAGGAGGAACCTATGGAGGAGGACAAGATGCCAGAGTACCCCACCAGCAGCGGCAGCGGAAGCAACTCCGTGCTCAACACACCTCCCACCACGCCCGAGTCCCCCACCCTGAGCAACGGTGGCAGTAGCAGAAGCGGAGGAGGAGCTGAAGGAGTTGGAGGAGGAGGTGCTGCAGAGGCCTCGAGTCGGACGCCAGCTTGCAGTAGCCCCGTGCCTCCTCCCCAGGCCCCCGCCACTCCAGCCTCAGTCACAGCATCAGCCTCAGGGTCCCCAGCGGTGGCCTCACCAGCGGGGCCTCTGCTGGAGGAAGGCCGGCTGGGCCGCAGCGAGTCGGACAGCAGCACGGTGGAGGTGGAGGTGGAGAGTCTGGGAGGGGAGCTGCAGGAGATGACTCCCCAAGAGGAGAGGGCTGGTTCCCCCTCGAAGGCGTTTGAGACGAGCCTCTCCTGCAACAGCAACAGCACCTGCAGCCTGGACCTCAGCAACAGCAGCCAACAAGAGAGTGAGCAGAAATCCAAAGGTAAGGAGGATACAAAGATGCACAGTTGAAGTGTTCATTTGTTTAAAAAAAATCCCAATTTTTCAATACTCTCAAATATTTAAAAAATCTTGTCTCATGTTATTGTGCAGGTAACATCAGTCAGATCTGGTAGCCTTTTGTTTTAATTAAGTTGGCAGCTGGCTTGATGCATACAATATTAAATAGAATATGCCAACATTTCTGCTGTATTATATGGGTAGCTACTACAAAGGCTGTCTCTGTGGGGTCTTTAAACTGAATTGAAATGTATGACCAAAAGATGGGTTTTACCTGCTGTGGAGAATGTATTATAAAGTCCAATTTAGTTGGAGGTGTTTTTTGGGGAGGTGGTGGCGCAGGTGGTAGAGGTGCTGTTCGGCAACCGGAGGGTTGCAGGCTCGGGCCCCCCTCTGGTTGACCCCATCGAAGTGTCCTTGAGCAAGATACTGAACCCCAAATTGCTCCCGGTGGCAGGTGCTGACCTTGCATGGCAGCCTCTGCCACCGGTGGATGTGAGGCATGCAATGTAAAGTGCTTTGAGTACTCGTATGAGTAGAAAAGCGCTATATAAATGCAGTCTATTTACCATTTTGACAGTATAACACAACAGCTTAACTGTGGTTTTGGCTCATCATGGTCTTTCATCTTTTTTCCATGGGTAGCATCAGCCAGTCAGAAACGACACAAAGAATCTCAAGGTGGAGTAATATCAAAGAAACACAAGAGAAGCCACAAGAGCATGGGCTTGCATCCTAAAAAGAATCGAAAAGCAGGTATGTGTTTGTGTGTGTGTGTGTGTGTGTGTGAGAGAGAGAGAGCAAAAGAACATTTTCTGTAGTGGTGTAGTCCTTTTGGCTCGACGGGTGACACTGCACTGCACGAGAGGCTGTTGGCTCTGCGTTGGCCATGTGTAGTACCAGCTGCTAGGTCTTTCTTCCTCTCCATCAGAAAGATAATGATCAGATTTGCATGGAGATGAGCAGTATAATGAGCCTCTGATTCGTAACAAAGTGCTTTACGGACAGATTAACCACCAGCAGTTGCACAGGGCCGGCTGCTCCTGTCCCCTCCAAAATCAACATGTTATCAATTTATTTGTGGCTTCCACTTGGAATTTCAGTAGTTTTGGTGCAGCCTTTTTTCTTTTGAAAGGCCTCAAATACATATCTATTTGTAGGATTCTAAACGGCCAAATCGAAGAGCCAAAGAGACTTCATTTTTGGTTTTCAGTTTGGTTCAACTTAACACTTGGGGTGTTGGGGTGCTGCTGATCGAGTGCAGAAAACTGAAAAAAAAAAAAAACATTAATACTGTATGATAAAAATATATGAGACATTCATGCAAAACAACTGCATTGTTTAAGTTGAAATGACACAAACTATATTTTTTCATTTGCTGAATACTTTGGTGTGAAAATGTGGTCTTTTTTGGGACTTGATGTTCACAAATTCCTCTTCCTGCTCTCTAGCCCACAGTAGCGACAGCGAGGATCAGTCGGTCAGTGAGAGCGCGTCAAAGTCTCCCAACACCAAACACAACACGTCGGACCTAAAGCCAGCCATCTCTCCCAAGTGCCCTGGCAGGACTCCCCCGTCGGGCCACAAGTACCACAAGCACGGGGACGGCGAGCACACACACCACCACCACCACCACCACCACCACCGGGAGCACCAAGGCCGCGGCGCGCGTGTTTACAAGTGGAGTTTTCAGATGTGTGAGTAGAGCCGACATCTCATTACACAGATAAAGTCACAGCATGACAAATGTCTACTTAATGCCAAAGCACTCATTCTACTCCTTACGCTATTGCAATTAATATGAAGAAACAGCACATGGAAAATGCTATCAGAACATACACTAGTGCCCTCATTACCATGATTGTTGTCAGAATACAGTGATACAGTTTGTATGACAGTGTTTTTTTGTTATGACAATACGTAAATAATCGCGTCAAAATAAAAATATGAATCCGACAAGTGCTAATAAAGACTTTTGCTTTTAGTTTAGACTTTTAGTTTCACAAATCTGAGAAATGGGCACCAGCGTGTTACATGTTAACATAAGTTAATAACCAGTTAGTTCAAAAGTAGTTTCAACCAATTAGTTAATAACCAGTGTTGTTAAGAACTACACATGTGTGTGTTGATGTGATGGCTTATTATTATTATTATTATTATTATTATCATCATTATCATTATTGTTGTTATTTGTTGCATGCAGCTGACCTGGAGAAGATGAGCAGCTTAGAGAAGATAGCATTCCTTCAGGAGAAGCTGCAAGACATCAGGAATCACTATCTCTCCCTCAAGTCGGAGGTGGCATCCATCGACCGGAGACGAAAGCGCATGAAGAAAAAAGAACGAGAAAGTGAGTCTGCTGTCTGCTTCACAGTTAGTGCTTCACAGCAGGGCTGCAACTACAAGTTCATTTACTGATTGAGGTTGTCAACTTTAAAGGAATCACCAGCTTATTTGGTAATTGGTAAAACATGATTTGGAAAATGGAAAATACCTCAAAACTGTCTGATTGCAGCTTCATAAAACAGAATATTTAGTTGTTTACTTCCCCCACTGTGACAATAGTGTGTGGACAAAACGAGACCCTCAGCTTTAGCTTAACCTTAATTGTCACAATTCTTCACCAATCAATCAAGGAAATTGTTATAGATCATGTGACTTATATCATTGTTTGTATTGCAGCCCTGCTGTAAAGGATTTCTGATTTGTCACATCTGTTGTGTAGCTGCTTTGTACTTTGTGTTGTACTTTCTGTAACAGAAGACTCAATTTCTTTCATACATACCATTTACATTGATTTTTCATTTTATTTAGCTCAGATTATTAATTGTCGTGGGATATTTATGTTTGTGATATAACCTTTATCCTTACTCAGGTGGTGATGCTATGAATGACCACAAATTGCTAGCATAGAACTGGCAAACAAGCTCAAATGACAGCTCGGTCAAATAACCATGTTCCGGGTCCAGGTTGAAAAATGATGTGTATGTCACTATCTCTGTTTGGTTTCACTAGTTGAGTGGTTTGTAATGACCTTTGCCCTCTTAGCAGGTGCAGTGGCAGCCTCTTCTTCATCCTCGTCATCCTCTCCATCCTCCAGCTCCCTAACGGCAGCCGTGATGTTGACCTTGGCTGAGCCCACCGTCTCCAGCTCGGCACAGAACTCTGGCGTGTCAGTGGAGTGCAGGTGACAGGAAGTGAGGCGATGGCGAGCGCTCTGAGCACTTAACCAGCACCCGGGGGCCTGCCCTAGCCTTTGCCCTTTCCCTGACAGGACAAACCAGGACAGACCCACACAAACCCACACAGACGCTGGGGGCACAACAAACTGACCGGAAATCAAGAAGATTAAAAAAAAAAAACCTGAACAAGCACTATTTTCTATCGACAACTGTTTCCTCGGCAAGCTAATTGCACTTAAGTGCACTTTTATTCAAAGGCAGACATGTGGGGTCGAGAACCAGGTGAAAAAAAAAAGTACAAAGTTGTTTTTTTTGTTGTTGTTGTTTAGAAATGTTCTTTTTAAGCAATAATTATGTCCATTGAGTGTTTTTCTTTTCCATAAAGGAATTGGCTCACCAGCACTGTTTACTGTGGAGCCTACAGAGTCATAACTCACCCTGAAGTTCAATGCAACAGCACCCTTGAAGTAACATAGATCAGCACTATGTTTTTTTTTTTTTTTTTTTTGTCCAGTTAGCCTCTCTCCTCTTGTATGTAATATTTGGCCAACCACATCCAAGGATATCAGTCAACAAAAAGATTGGATCTCCATTGTTTTGAGAGCAGCTAAGCTCTGTGACCGTGAAATAATGAGTCACATCATCCAGTTGTTTGGGGCGGCAAAAAGCAGGGCTTGAGAAGCCTGTGTAGCAACGGGGTAATTCACTGACGGCTAACAAGTGGATGATTATTGAGCAATGCTGTAGTGCCTTGTAGATTCCTCTCTTTGGGCACTTTGAGGTAATGATGCAAAGATAGTTCAAATGGTTTGGATGACCTATTAGTGAAGGGTCATGTATATGGCCTTCATAATGCCTTTCTTAAGAGTTAAATGGTGCTACTTGTAAATATTGACAATGCCATTACTGCAGCTTGAACTGTAATGTTCATTCCTGTTTAAAAAAAAAAAAAAAACAAACTCTGAATTACGAGTGTTTTACGAATTGGAACAATTGCCTTATGAATGTCAGTTTATGTTTGGGTGTCATTTAATGCTTAAATGAGCCTTATGAAGACCTTATACAGACTTCCCTCACCTACTGTGCTGTTCTGTACTGATCCTCTTCAGATCCCCCTCAGATGATTCTAAGACATGTTTGTCTTGTTTACAAAAGACTGAAGTGACTGGGCAGGTATGGTTCACCAGGTCAGAGTGTGAAGGTGTCCATAGAGTCATAAGCAAATTAACATTTTTGGCAGTCATTTGAAATGTTTCTTACTACTGAATAAATACATGGGCTCAAACAAAAAGGGGCTCAACCATAATGTGGCAGTATTTGGATGTGCAGTGACAGATTGAGTAGTATTTGTCTCACTTAGATGATTACTATTGATTAGAATCTGTTCTATTTGACATGTAGCCTTTTCTTTCATGTCTTCCTTTCTTCCTTCTTTACTTTTTCGTTTTTTGAACGTCATAACCCTCCGACACTCCATGTTTCCATAGTCCACTAAAAAAAAACAAAAAAAGCACTTCTTCATAAAACTGCATCAGATTTTATTGTCAAAGGGAGTACTTTGTGGCCTGATATTCACAACAGTGGACAGAATGAAATGTATAAATGGAACTCCAGGGCTGATTGTTCTGACGATAGAAAGTATGCTGTGATCCAACGTGATGTCTTTTGTAATCCCTACCACAGTCTGTTACCCTATCTTCTCTGCTTGATTTGGAGGTAATTGGAAATTATTCAGAATTCAAGTCTATCAGTTTTAAGTGGAGAGGACTTGCCACCCGCTTTAAGTATGGCAACACCTCTCAGTAGAACCTCGTAAACCAAGATTGGGTAATTCAAATTGAGGTGCTTTATTCAAATGAGTTACACTTCAAAGGCATTGCCTTCCCAAAAAAGGGGGAGAGGGAAGACGCTACTCCTCCGAGCTATGGTTTGCAATTTCTGACCAAGGGAAAGGGTTGCAATGTTTTAAGTGTGGATTTATAATGAATATCATAGGTATATGAAAGATCGCTGAAGAAATCTTCAATGTTCTCTTTGTATAGACTCCCTGTTGTACCATAGCCTGAAGGTCTGTTCCGTCTGGCACTTGTATGTACTTGTATGCCTTTGTTATACATTTGTATATTGAGAAGTGTGTTTTAAGTCAAGCTATTTAATATCTTGTACCATGTACTTTCCTGTACAGGCAGTTTTACTGTTTCAACTGTAGTTGCTGTGTACACTCTGAAGGCAAAAGCATGTGTTCCTTTCTCCTCCTCCCCCTGTCTGTCTTTATTTCTTGTATTAATTTTGTTCTTATGTGAGTTCCATTTCAGTTCATACATAGTATGAACAGTACGGTTCGTTCATAGTTTTTCACACTATTTCAACACATGCTTTCTGATTTTTCTTTTTTCTGTTAGATTAGTTGTGCTCGTACTAGATGCCTTTTGTGTTTTATCGTGGTTTGAAAAGTATTTTCAAATATGTACATGGGTTGTAAAGTTTTATGGATCTTTGCAAAAATGTGGTCTGACAGGATGAGTGTGAGAGAGAAAGTGAGACAAGAAGAAAGAGAAAATGGTAAAGCTTATAAGAAAGCACTATAGTATTTATTAGACACAGCAGATGATGGACATTGTGTAATTTATTGTACAAATGTAAGCAAAAAAGGAAGCCTCTGTTTGAAATAAATGCCATAGTTTGTGAACTTAAATGACTGTTTGATGAGTTTTCAAATCAGCTACACAGTTAAAGTACTTTGTATTCACTTTAATGAGTAGTATTAGCAAGCACTCAAATACAATGCATTACAATTACATTATCAACGGTAAAACCAAAACCAAAAACAATGGAAATCGTGACTAAATAGGCATGTTAACAATTTCCCAGCCCTAATCAGCACTACATTTCCGTTTCTGTACTTGTACTGATTTTGTTATCATTTTGCCTTCTTGCTGTGAGAGAGCTGATGAACAGTAGGCTATACCTAAATTAATGTTAAAGTATGTTATGGTAAGTTTCATAGCTTGCATCAAAGATACATTACCGGTTCAGACAGTCGTTATTGCTGGCTAGTCCTTGTCAAAAGGTCACTATGGCTGGTTATCCTTTGGTTATCCTAAATCAGTCATGCTTCCATCCATTATATTTGTCTGTATCCTATGATGATCATGAAACACTGCAGCCTGTGGTTTATAACAGTACAGCATGCCTTTGATTCAGAAACTCCTGTAGGACTTAAGACCTCTCCAATCCGGACTGGATCTGTGGTTTCACTACAGACAAATGCTATGGGGTCCCTGACACAATTGGCAGATTACTGGACACTGTAAAAAGTCAGCAGTGTGGTCATAAGAATCTGAATGTTAAGCAGCTGTAAAATATTTTCTAACCACAACTATCCTTTGAGGAATCTGTTTACATCTAAGCCAGGCCTATATATCTGTGTGACATTGAACATTTGTGTGCTATGTGGACCATATAAATTTGGATGAAATTTGACTATTTTTACGGTTTTAGGTTTTTTTTCTTTTTTGCTTGTTTTGTTTTGTTTTGTTTTTTTGCACAGTTAATAGAAGAAACAAGACAAAAGAAAGCAAATAAAGTGTAAGGAGAAGCGAAAAGACAAATTGGCTTGTTTACAGCCTCCACCTTAAGAGAAAACACATGATGCAAACAATTACATTGACATATTCCTAATCAAAGAATAGTAAGCATGAGTTTAACAATAATAGTAATAATAAAGAAAAAAGTAAATATGCATGCACATACCTGTAACAACAATGATTTAAGACATGAGTTTTCAGATTAAATAGTCTTATAAACATATTTTAAATCTTTTTATAGTAGAACCATTTTTTGCATTTTGGGAAAAATTGTTCCGGAACTTGACACCCCTATATCTTATAGAAAATTGTCCTCAAATTTTGGAGGATGGAGATTTGTGGATTGCCTAGTTGAATAAGAGTGAACCTGTGTAATTTGCCATTAAATAGCTCTAACAGTGCTCATGAATTCTTCCTTTGCTTGATTGTATTTGATACATAAAAACACAGTTTTGAACAATGTTTGTTATAGTAAGAACCTGCAGAAATAGGCTAGAGAAATGAATGCTGTGTGTAATTCTGACCTGGTGGCAACTCTAACAAAACGTTTCTGGAAGACCAGAATTTTGTGAAGGGTAGAGGGGAAAGTACTTTTGATATATATATATATATATATATATATATATATATATATATATATATATATATATATATATATATATATATATTGTATTTAGTTATACATTGACACATTTTATTAGGGGCTCTGGCTCATAATTGGGCCAGAGAGGGTGAGAATAGAGACCACCTGTTTTACTTATTTATCATAACAGTAGGTATAGGGGTGACAGACGGCGAGATCGTCAGGCATTAGGAAGGATACCTAAGATCACTTCTGTCGTCATGAATGGGTCCTTCCTCTGCGTCCTCTGTCATGTGGTATTTCATGGAGGCTGCCGAATTTGATTTGGAATGAAATTCTGACTCGGCTCAATTCTGATAAGCCTCATCATTTAGGTTGGAGATGATGGGCAGCAGGACAAGTACACTTGCGGCTGGTGTCTGCGGGGCCTTGTTCATCGGGTACTGTATCTATTTCGACAGGAAACGACGGAGTGACCCAAACTTCAAAAAAAGACTGCGCGAACGTGAGTGTTAGCTTGTGCTAACTCATGCCGTGTTCACTGTCCAAATTATCGTTAGCTAGCAACTGTCTGAGTTCGGGCGGCGTGACATCAAAACAGATAATCAAATGTACGTGTTGAAAATTAGGTGGCATGATCTCCTGTACTTATGGTTACGTTAATGGGATCGTAAGCGAAATTCTAACGTTAACATTAGTTTCTAGTCACTTGGGGTGTAACGTGCTAGCCAGGTTAGGAACTCGTTCCGGTACAGTAACTCGTTCATGACTGATATACATTATATTTGGATAACGGCTTCCTGGAACCGGTTAAAATCGTCTAATGTAGGTCACAGTGCAACATCATTGCTGTTTCTGAAAGTAATCTATATGAAGTGACGTTAACTGATATTCGCACTTAGCGCACGATTGTGATGTTGTATCTAATTAAACTAATCTGAAATTATAAATAAGGCCAAGGAATGTTTATTTACACAGTTTAATAGCATAACATGCAGCTTTCTTAAGGAGAAGGGAGTTATTTATCTTCCAACTAATACCCTTGGGCCAATGAAGTCATGGTAACCTTCGAACATTCCGGAAATTACGCAGTCGCTCTCAAGTTGTGTTGTGATGTAACCTTAGTAAGCACTTTTTTACTAGTTATGTTGGACTACGCATTTGTCAGTACAAGTATTGTGCTAGTATTGTTAATCGATGTGTTATTTCTGACTTCTGGATCTTTCTGAATGAAGGAAGAAACAAACAAAAAGTGACCGAAGAGAAGACCGGACTTGCAAAGGTGAGTTACGATTTAGTCTGCTGAAAGCTTGCCAGCTCCTTGCACACGAAACAACTATGTTGCCTTTGTGAATCCTAACATGATGATCATCTCCCCCTACTCACTCCCCAATGTCTCAGAGGTGTGTATGAGCCTTTTCCAAGTCAGTAGTACTATTCTGTTTGCCTCTCCCAGCTGCCTGATTTGAAGGATGCTGAAGCTGTGCAGAAGTTCTTCCTGGAGGAAATCCAGCTGGGAGAGGAGCTACTGGCACAAGGTAAGCCCTGAGAGTGCCGACAGGAACACCAGATGGGTTGTGATGTGATGAGAACACACATCTGCTGTATCAGCACTGCCTCGTGATGATGGCAGAAGTTGAATCTCTTCCTTCCATATCCTTGCATATCTCATGATGCAGAAATACATTGATTACCAGACCACTCTGTCCCTCCTTAAACTCAATTATACTGCTGGAAGAGGTTTCTTATCCATACAGTTGCAAATTATAAGCACGTGTTGCAAGATTGCATGGACAGGCATTAATGAGTTGTGCAGATTTTAGAAAAGTGTTGCCACTTCACTGTAGAAGTCTATTATCTCTCTGACCACACGCACAATAGTCATACCACTATTACTACTGCTACTTACAGTATACACTATTTTTCTAATGATATTCAACCCATACCTCCACAGGAGATTATGAGAAAGGTGTGGACCACCTGACCAATGCCATTGCAGTCTGTGGGCAGCCACAGCACCTTCTGCAGGTACTGCAGCAAACCCTGCCTCCCCCTGTCTTCCAGATGCTCCTCGCCAAACTCCCCACCATCAGTCAGGTGAGTGTCAAAAGTGGTTCTACTATAGGCCACGGATGCCGATGAAATTCCTCATGGGTTCGCTGTTTTCTGGATTTCTTTGTTAATATTCTTTTTTTAGTTTGTTGTTGATTTGTTCTGTTGTGCGATGGACAGCCCTTGCCAATTCCTCAGCCAGTTCAGAATATTGTACTTTTTCTAGTGCTGCTGTCTAGCTACTGCTGCAAATCAGTGGACATCAGAATCGCAAGCAAATATTTTGTCTCCTCCGTCGACCACTGCACAATTTCCTTCTGACTCGGTTTCCATCATGTGTTCTTGGTTTGTTTATTTTTCTGCTTCTGACCCAGATCAACCTGGTGACGTCATGTCATCACAGTTCTTAGAAAAACGAAACAAAAAAACAAGTTTCACATCATTGTGTATTCACTTTGTGCTGTGTGTGTTTCACTAATTCACAATTGGGAAGAATGCAGAGCCCAAATTTCCCTCAAGGGATCAAAAGAGTATGAATAGTATATTCTTATACTATTTGGCTGTCACTTATATTTAATAATTGAATTTTGTTGATTGCATTCTTCAAAACCCCCCATATGCTATTTGTAGCCTTTGGGACAAGCAAGAATGCTAGATTGAGTCTAGAACTATCCAAAGTGGAGGGTCTTGTTGCAGTGGTTCTCCACTATTTCACCTCTAGAACACCTTAAGCAGAACATACGGCAGCCATTTCTGTGGAAAGCCGATGCATGAATGTGTAAGATCCTGACAGCCTTTTTTTCCTCTTCTCATTTCAGCGGATAGTGAGCACCCAGAGTTTGGCAGAGGATGATATTGAGTGAGAATTGAAATGTGAAGAGTTTGTGTGTTTTTTGTGCGTGTGTGAGAGAGAAAAAGAGATGGGCTGAAACAAGATGGCTGCTCACAACTTCTGCGGCACAGGCGACAGATGGTTCAGTGTTCCAAGACCAAGAGGCTGTTGTGATGGGATCAGTCAGAGTTCTTGAGATATTTCCATTTACACGTAATCCCATGTTCATCGTTTGTTTTGTCTATTTTGGTGTGTCATTTTTTTACCTACATTTGTTGTGATTGAGATTTTTCCAAAAAAATGGATTTTCACTTTTTTTTTCCTTTTGTACATTGGTGGGTACATTGAAGGTACACAATTACTCATTCTATCATATTTATAGATCGACTCTCCTAATCCATGCCAACACCTGAGAGCGAAAGCCTTGGTGGACTAAAACATGGCACCTCATGTCTATCTTTTCCGTACTTATTGTGATCTCATGGATATTTTCTAGCTTGCTATACACTCATGGCGACAGGTTTTTTGTTTGATTTAGTTCATGTTGCAGTCCTTGTTCATTCAAATACAGTGCACTCTTGTATACTGTAACAATTGCCAGAGATTGAATTTAAAATACCTACATATGAGTTACCATAGCCTATGGAGTAATATCCAATGTCATTAGAAGCAAGGCTACTGATTTTATTTTGTGATAGATGCAATGTCTACACATTAAAACATATGTCCACAGTCCCAATAAATCATATTGGCCAAGGCCAAACGGGAGTGTTTTTTTTTCCTCGTTATACAGTAATTGCTGCCAGTGCTGGTAGCATGGAGTGTTCCACTTCAGTATCAAATTGTCTAATGTATGGCATGAACTTCATACATTAACTTTTCATTTTATATCTTTCCATTCAAATGTATAATGAATTCTTGAGGGAGTCATGTTTTCTGAGAAAAGTCGAACAGCAGTCGACACACTGCACTTGAACGTAAAAAAATGCAGTCCACTGTGGTCTGTACTATGCAGAGACAACAGCACATGACTAGAATATGTATCAAAAAAAACAAGCAAAAGAAAAACAAATCTTTGCTATGACAACTAGAATTAAACTAGCAACAAGCTAACTGCTTCGGTGCTCTGAGAGGTGAGTGATGGAAACATAAAACTATAAACGATCGCTTATTTACCTTGTTTAACACTTCTGTTATTAGCAAACTTTATAGACTACAGGTGACTGGACAAGCTATCGTGTGAAATGGGGTTTTGCGGAGGGCCATGACACAACCACTGGATGGCAGTAGCAGTACATGCTAGGTACACAAGCTCCCTTGCTTGTATAGGAGACGTAAAAAAGACAGATTTTGTGATGAACACTGCTTACAAATGGAATATGTTCGTTGGGATATGTTTACCGATCGTGCAGAGTAGCGGGGTAGTTTCATAGGTGCTTTTCGTGTAGGTCAAGTTTCTCGAATGGGATTTTCAATAGCCTACTCTGTTCAGGTGCTGATGAAATTGTGTCCATCCCATTTCAACTAGGCCACACAGCTTCTGACCATGATCAGTTAACACAGTGTGGGATATAAATACTCTCATACTCCGTTACTATAATTTCGAGAATTTGCTGTCCTGCAGAATTGCACAATGCATTCATATTTTCATTGTCAGCAATATGATCACAGGATACTTTATGTAAGTGGAGAAGCACATGATTCTCTCCCTCGAAACATTTCTACGCTTTGCCCTGTGCTTCTTCAGATGAAGTATCCAACTGAGTTCACATTGTTGCCAAAATTATCATGTGTTAACACTTAGGACCTTTTAGTACCTGAACAAAGTACTGAAAATCCTACTTAAAGGGACTAAAATAGGCTGTTACCAAGTCCTGATTAGGCAGTGGGATGGCTCCTGAAGATGTATTTTGGAGTGAGGGGCTGGCACTGTTGCTAACACAGACTTTGGCATACAGGGATGGTGCAGAGCAGAGCCCTGCACAGTGTGAAGCCACTAAAGGGGAAATAAATAAAATCCAGTCACTTGCCTTCCAGGCCAGCTGCACTCAGACTTTCCTGGAATGGCACTGTAGGCGGACGGGAGGAGTGCCGTGGTGGTGAGCCGTGCCTATTACACTTGGCTTGGCTATGTTTAAAGCCCCGTGCGGTGGAAAACACTGTGTTACAGCAGACCAGCCCCTGGTTGTCCATCTGTCTGCATCAGTAGTTAATGTCCAATCATATTGGCGCATTTCTAACAAATAGTGCGAATTCTGCAGTTTGTAGTCTGTACCAAGTAGATGAAGCAAGTGAATGTTACTGGTTTTGATTCGGTGTTCTTTTTTGCTATTCTTTTGCTCCTTCCAGCATGTACATGTACAGAGAGTGAGAGGATCATCAGTCAAGTCTGGCACTGCACTGTCACTGTGTTCCCGCTTTGTCCTCCTCTGACCCGCTGTCCCAGTTCAGCAGTAGGGCTCTGCTAAGCCATTCAGACGGACAAACAGTTCGGAGGTATAATCACACACAGACACACATCGGCAGACACACAGACACACATCGGCAGACACACAAACTCACACTCTCCCTGTTTTCCACATACAAACACACACACACACACAGACTGGGGTTGTGGTGAGTGAATTAGAGAGACCTTGTAGAACCTAAACTGCATCATTAGTGCTAGGTGAGAGACACATTAAAGGTCACTAACATTGGATGAGTCAATGATAGCATATCAGCCCACGTAAGGTGGTTGGCTGCTGGACGACAAGCCCCCTTAACATACGACTCATACTATTAAATGTCCCACACACATGAACTCAGACACAGACACACATGGATGCCCACTCATACACGTCACTCACACAGACAGGGGGATACAGTTGGGCACACACAGTGTAACACACAGTTACAGGTACACCCACATAGATGCTTTCTCTCTTTTTCGCACACATACACACAACATAGTTGTTTTCTATTTGTATTTCTGAGTACACACCAATTACGTAAGAGCTGACGACCTGACATTCAAGACCTTTCAGCTTGGCACGGCGTATGCCAGATGGCCCTGGGGAGCAGAGGACGGGAATGAAATGTGGTGAGGTGCGGAGAGGAGGGGTAGCATGGAAAATCGGTCCGTTTCCTAGCAGACCTGTTTCTTTTTTTTTGGTGAGCACAGACAGACATGTGCACACACGGATTAAATTACCACCCAACAGGACACCTCAGAGGTTCAGTCAGTGCGCAAGCCACTATTGAACGCGGTGTCTGTCAGGGGTCCAAGGGTGGAGACTTCCTTAGTCTCAACATATCCACATCATGGATATGGTGTGTGGGGTATGCTGCCAGACACCAGGGGTACATTTTACACTTGCCAGCAGGAAGCCATTTAGGAATATTTTAACATAGAGGAGTCAGGTTAAATGTAGCTTTAGCCAGACTAAATGGAATAAGCATTTTTATGTAGGCTACACATTCTGCCTCTACAGACTTGCAATAAAATTTTGATGTACGGTACGGTGTCTTGCCTTCATGCCAGCACTCTAAAGTTGCCTGTAAGATAGGTGAAACCGTTAAAAGCTACCTTGGCATTTTTGAGAGCACTGCCTCAAGGGCACGTCTCTTGACTGTAAATCGACTGGCCCACGTGTCTGCCAGACGAAGCGCGAATATTCCAGCAGCCACACTTACTCTTCTGGGTCACTCTCAATAAAGTGTGATGAGTCAGCATTCTGTCCCCCTCCCCTTCCCTGTCTCCTATCACACCTACAGGAGTACTTCCGCTGTGTATCGCTCTCCATCTCAGGAAAAGGGGAGAGAAGAAAAAAAAAACAGATTAGGGTCACCATAGCAACAGCATGGAATCCCCTAAGAGTGAGGCACAGGTTTGTTGTTGTCGTGGTTATAGAAGATTGACAGCAGGCACTTGGATCAATGATGAATTTTTGAGAAGCTGCCGAGTTACCAGTGCCACCTCACTACGTGTGTACACAAGGGCCTGAGAGTGTACGTCTGTCGGACGGACAGAGGGGCTTGTTATGCTTCCCTGAGAAGTTCTCCAAGGGTAATGTACTCTGTTTGCTGGCCTGGACAATTCCCTGTTGGATGGCAAATTGAGGTCTAATTATTTTTATCCGTTCTTTTTTATGATTACTGGGCTTTGGCAGCAGCAGCTGGGCTCTTTGGGATACCAGGCGGGAGGAGCTGGAAAATCCTACCCAACAATAAGAATGAAATATGAAAATTGAACAGCAGCCCAGAACGTCGAGTCAAAACGAAATGACAGACTGTATTTTCCATGAACTCACACACTCATACCAGAGCTGTTTTCTTTCTCTTTCACTCTCTCTCTCTCTCTCTCTCTCTCTCTCTCTTTCTCCCTTTCCCTATCTCTGGATGGAATGTGTGGAAATAGCCACAGAGGACTGCATAGTGACCTTTTGTGTATGTGTGTATCTTACTGTGTTGCTTTGTCCATGTGTATGTGTGTGTGTGTGTGTGTGTTTGTGGTCTGAGAGGGGGCCGAGGAGAATGCTAGCAACTGCGTTTGGGGTCAGACTGGAACAGGAGCCTGGAGCTTTGGTTGGAGCTGTTGGCATGTGCATCTAGACGCAAGTGCCAAGTCCCGCCTGTATGTGTGTGTGTGTGTGTTTGCGTGCACGTCTGCCTGTTTCCTTGGTAAATAAACATCCTGCACACCCGCTCCCTCCCTCCCCAGCTGCCGGCTCTGAGCACACAGTCGCACTCTGTCCAGAAGGGGTCACGGAAGGCGATTGGCTCTGCCTGCTCAGCCCCCCCCCCCCACCGTTCTGTCTCTCAACAACCACCACCACGCCCCCCTCCTCCTCTTCCTCCTCCTCCTCCTCCTCTTTCTCTGCCTCTTGCTTGCTTCCTCTCTCTCTGCTCCTAGCTCAGTGTTTCTCAGACCTCTCCTGCTCAAAGCCTCAAAGTCAAGGCCCTCTCGGTGAAAAGATGAGCAAAGGGAAATGGTGGTTGTGGTGGTGGTGGTGATGGTGATGGTGTGTGTATGGGGAGGGAAGGAGGGGGGGAGGGAGGGGGTTTGTTGTTCACAGAGAAATGAGTAAGAGAGTTCAGGGCACAGTCACTGCTACAGGGCGCTCTGTAGCTTGTGGATAGAATGGACACCCCGACCAAAGCCCTCTTGCATGAGTGAGCAAGCATGGCAGTGCCAGTGGCCAGACACCGCTGACAGAGTAGGACAGAGCCTGGCCACAGTAGAGCCACCGCATTAGCTATACTGGGACTCACTGTGGCTGATTTGAATTTGAACTTACCTTTGACTCCTAACAGAAGGCGTTGATAATGTGAGCAATATGTGCTGTCCCATCCCCCACAACTCTGTATGTTTACAGTGAATAATGAGTGCAACAGATGACATCTCAGGGGATCGTTGTTTTTAATGTGATATGTGAGTTGGCTTAGAGAAAATTGTCCATGTCATTCATTGTTTTCATGGTGATGGTGTTTTTTGTTGTTTTCAGTAGGGGGCACTGTTGCTCCAGTCAGTTTGTCCCATGGCCAAACAGACTCTTTGAAAACATGACGGTTGCCTGCAGCTTCAGATCCTCTCTGTTACTAAGAGAGTCTATAACATGTGAAGTCTACAGTATAGCATTTTTGAGGCAAAGCACCTTTATGCTCTCTCAACAGAAATCTATGTGCTTTTGAGAGGCATGAGAGGTAAACAATCACTTCAGTTGATCTTAGTGTAGGGAATTGAGTGATACATTTGCACCATCAGTGTTTTCAAAGTATATAAATTTCTATATCAGTCTTGTGTGAAAGTTTTTTTTTTTTTTCAGAATTCTGTATGTATGAATGTATATTAAGTCTGACCCTGAATGTAGTTTGCTTGGCTATCCTCACAAGGAATGTTCTGCATGAGGAGATAGGATATCGGCCTGTTTGTTTGGCAAAGCTGGTGTGTCATGTGAAGCATTACGCTCTCGAGCTTCAAACTGTTAAACCGCGGGAGCTCGCCCTGTCTCGTTTGCAGAGAACAATGGAGCGGATAAAACTGGAGAGCCAGGAGAGAGAGAGAGAGAGAGAGAATGGAAGCCAGAGTTTCTGCACCCCCAGCAACCCCCCACCACCACCACCACCACCCCTGTCCCAGGCCCCCCTCTCTGGAATGCAGCGGCTTGGACTAACCTCACTGATCACTGGGTTGGGACAAAACCTTCCACGGCTACATAAATAGCCTGAGTCCGCAGGAACATCTGCCACCTAGCAACCACAAATGGGGTTAAAGAGAAAGAGAAAAAGTAAACAAGTCCAAACGTGGTCGAGTGTGGAGCATAGACATGACTCCTGCTGGAGTATGTCATTCTCTCTTCCTTCCTTTCCTCTTTCTCTCCCCCTCCTTCATTCTCTTCTAGATCTCCTTTCTTGGCACAAAGTCAGCAGCCCAGGCACCATCGGCGTGCTCAGCAGACTGCGTCAGCCAAGGTGAAGCCATCATGGGCGGAGGGACGATGAGCTTGGCGAGCAGCGAGCCTGGTACTCGGGGACGGGGACGCACAGGGAGTTAAAATAAACCGAAAGGCACTGTCATGCTTGCAGAGAGAGAGAGAGAGGAAATACGAGCTGTGTCAAAGCAGTTCTAATAATAATGGCTGCCCTCTGCTGCTGCAGTGGAGGGATTTAATTACGCAGGCAAACTTAAGCCCCGTGTCATGCATCGTGGATTGTGTGTGTGTGTGTGTGAGTGAGGGAGTTGGGGGTTTGGGGGATGGGGGGTGGGCGCACGTCCTAAAAATAAAGCTGGTGGTACGTGCTCAGAGTACTAACTGCCATACATATGACCCATTTTCCCTCTCCAAAAGGGGATGGATGGAAAAAGAGGCGGATGGAGAGGAGGAGGAGGAGGGGGGTTTGCTGGGAATGGATGTGTTTTGTACGTGTGTGTGATGACGGGGGCGTGTGGTGGTGGGGTGCAGTGGGGGAACCAATCACGTGAACCAAAAGCAGGCTCCAAATCCTGGCAGCTCTGGGTAGCACTCCGGAGGCAGTGCACCACTGGCAGAACTCTCTCTCTCACTCGTCACTGAGCCTCTGCTAGGGGAAGTTAACCCTCTGTCTGCCAGCTCTAGGCTGGGCTGGTTTCAACACTGTCACCTAGACTGTATAGCCAGACTGTATAGGCCTGTGTGTGTGTGTGTGTATGTGTGTCTATATGTGTGTGTACAAGCTGCCTTTGTTTTCAGAAATACCTCAGCCTCAGCCACAACACTACTAACCACCCCCCCTCCACTACACACACAAACACACACACACACACACACACACACACACACACTTCCCTCCACCTCCACCACAGTATATATTCAGTCACTGAGACTGTGGCTTTGACTGCCAATGCAGACTACAGTTTTTTTTCTGATATGTGACAGACAAACTCTATTTTAAAAGCACTTGCTCTAATATTTCCTTTCAACTACCATAACAATGACGCGTTGCGACAAGTCAAAGTAATTTATTTCTCCAGTCAGACTCCTCCTTTTTACTGCCTTTACAGATGTACAGTAATGTGTACAAGGTATTAAAGCATGCATGAGAGCAGATGCTGTTTTTCTTACACACGCGTGTGCTCGCGCACACACACACACACACACACACACACACACACAGACAGACGAGGGAAAAATGATGCCTGGAGGAACAAAGTTAAAAGATGTGTTTTTTCACCCCCCCCTTTTCTTGCCTGTGAAGAGACAGATGAAATGAAGTTGAGCATTTGTTCCCTGTCATCACCTATCAAGTGTTGTCTGTGATTTCTGGACTCTCCCTGTCTTTTTTTTTTCTCTCTCTCTCTTTCTCTTTTCCGCTAATGTGCCTCTCTGCTCTTCTCCTTAGTGTTTGGAAAGAGGAGAGGAAAAAGGGGGTGAGTGAGTAATGGGTTATATAGGCAGTGTGTGTGTGTGTGTGTTTGCGTGTTTTTTCTCATGGCTGTCTTCCTGTCTCTCTAAGGGGCGGCGCTGTGCTGTGCTGTTGTGCTGTGCTAGGCTGTGTGCTCTCACTCTGGCTGGCTTTGAAATCATGCATCAGGCAGACAGGCTTGTTTTGCATACTGTAGGGCTCCGGCATTGACTTGTAACAAATCCTGGCCCCCGGGAGACGTGTCAGCGGGGATTAATGGAGAGGCCCGGCCTCAGCGAGTTTTCCCATTGTCACACCCTCGCACTGCATTATCCATTACACACACACACACACACACACACAAACGCTCACAAACCCCTCCCCTCATAAACACACATGCATGTAGACATCCACACACAGACACACATCCATGCATGCATGCACACACGCACACACACATCCACACTAGCCCTGTCCTCTGTGACACTGCAACTGCACTGTATTTTTATCCTGCAGAGGCCCTCAACCACCACCCACCCCCACCATCCCCATCCCCCATCAGTCAGGGTGTTATTTCTGGTTCTGTGTGGCTGGGTGCACATACAGGCACTGCTAAGAGCTGAGCAGAGGAACTGGCCAGAGCTGAGTGAGTGGCAGGGGAAAAAATGTAAATATTGTATGAGATTGAGCAAGCGCTAGTGCCGGGTTTTCCATGCTACGTGTGTGTGTGTGTGTGTGTGCAGGAGGCAGGAGGGAATGGGAGGGTTACCAGAAGAACTGGTGAGAGAGAGATTGAAGAAAAGATAGTAAAGATTACTCCAAAAAAGTGAAAGCCTCCATCAAACATGTTCTGTGCTTCCCCCAGAGCACGCCAGAGAGGAATAGCAACAGCAGGAAGCCATGCCTATTCAGTGCAGTCTCTCCTTCAATGATGTGTGTTCCTCTCATTAGTTTCATAATAGGCCACCATATTGAAAATGGTCTGGACGTGGATAATGGCTGTGTACTGTACAGAGGGAAGGTCTCAGATTCCACCCTGCCAGTTAGAATCCTGTCCTCTCAGTCAGGGTCATCCTCCTCTCTCTATCCCTCTCTCTTTCTCCCTCCCTCTGTCTCTCTCTTTCTCTCTTTCTTTCTCTCTGTGAACTCTGCAGGGTGGACAGGATGGGAGGGTGCTCTGCTGGAAAATGGATCCCTCTCTCTCTCGGCTATGTGTGTGTGTTTGTGTGTGTGTGTGTGTGTGACCGCGAGTGAAAGACTCTGGGGAGCATGTGACAGAGGGAGGCCTCGGCCCCAGATCGGCGGTGTCGGGTTGCGGGCCTCCATTGAGGCAGTCAGACTTGGGTGACCAGGGTGAGATGGAGGCCCGCTGGAAGCATGAATGGATGATTGTTAGCAGATGAATGCGGGCGTTGTGGTTTCGGGAACGGGGGGGTGAGGAGTGAGGATAGGGCGGGTTGGGGGTGGGGGGTGTGGCCGTGCCTTGGTAGCCATGCCAAGGCATTGTGGGGATGGTTGATTGGCACACCCATGCATATTTATACATACACACACACATACACACACTCACACACCCAAGGGCCTGCTGTTGTCAGCAGGGGAGATGAAAAACAAGCTGAAGGCTCGGGCCTGTAACCTGATGGGCCTGGGGACTGAGCTTCTTCTCATTTCCACGTGTGGGAATGCATGCAAATACAGCCCTACTGACTGCTGATGGGCAGGGCAGAGTTAGGCCATCACACAGACACACACACAGACACACACACACACACACACGTCTCACTGTCTCAGCTCGAGACAGCGGTGGAGGCTGTTCTCCTCGGGAGGCATCATGTTGATGGCTTTAGGAAGCGTGTGAATGTTCTAGCACATTCTGGGATGATTCTTGACATAGGGTGTGTGTGTGTGTGTGTGTGTACGGGGGGTGGTTAACTGGATCGTGTGAGTTTCGCTCTTTCGCTCTTTCTCTCTCTTTCCACAGCTGGAGCTTGTGTAAATCATTCGGAGGGACGTCCAAATTACGACTGACGTCCCTCTCGGGTGATGTTTGTGTTACCTGACCTGCGGTCATTGTGTGCAAAGATCAGCCGTGTTACGGATGAAACCCACACTTGCCTCAATCCCCCATCCCATATCACCAAAACGCACACACACACACTACTGTCTCGCTTAAGCAGCAAGCATGAGGAGTGGGAATGTTGTTTTTCCTCTCGGTCCACCCCACAAAGCTAAAGCGGAGGTGGGCGAGCAGATGGGTTCTCTTTCTCCATGCATATCTGCGTTACTTCATTTTATTTTAGAATCCAGCCCACACATTATTCAATGGCCTATCTACTAAGTAAACAGTTTCCAGGGCAGGGCATATTGTGTAGGCACCTTTTTTATTCTGAGACACCTTGGTAGACACACAATAGCATGCCTCATCCATTCCCCCCTGCAAGCACAACTTGCTGAGCAGAACTCTAATTTTAGGTAGTGAGTGAGTAAGTGTGTGTGTGTGTGTGTGTGTGTGTGGACAGATGCAGTGGAAGGAGCTGTCTCCAGGTCTGCCTCTGCTCTGTGTTCTCTCCAGATATTCTTCAAAGCTGTAAGGCACCCTGTACTCAATATATAAGTAGATGAACACTCACTGTAAAGTACTTACATGGGTTATATTAGCTTAAGAAAAAAACCTTATGAAAGTAATCGAAAGACAATTTTAAGTCAGAGATTTGTTTTTTATTTTGCATATCTAATTTATTTGGTTGATAAGTTTTTGTTTATGGAGGTTATTATGAGGGGGGTATAAGGGTTGTCTGAGACATGGCCCCAGAAGAAAGGGAGCTCTTGAACTACTGAAATACATTTAAACGCACACCAGGCAATGATTTTAGGTTAATTTACTAGCTTTGTAGTCACTTTGATGATTAAATGGCTCATTACAGGGTGAATGAAGACTATCTATCAGCTGCCTCTAGTGTAGATTCCATGGTTATTATTACACTTGATCTTATATGGCTAGGCGGTGTTAAATGAAACTGGAACTGAATGAAACTGAAATGGTGTTTATTACCTTGTCAGTCAACGTAACGCTACCAAAATGATCATGGCTGGTTTCTGCTCTTTGATTTGCAGACAAATCCACATGGATTGGTGAGAATGTACAATGGACTCCAGAGGTAAACAAAAAATCACAGAATTGCCTGATACTGCTTTAACACACTCACATCAACATAAGGCAATTCCCCTTTTCCACACACACACACATAGACACCTGCACGCATGCACTCACTCACTTACTCACACACACAAATACACACACACTCCCCAAAATTCACATTCTTGAAGTACAAATACATCAACATTTCTTTGAAGTACTTCAATTTCGTTATGTTTATGCTCAAGACAACTTAAAACTCTCTGCCAACAAATCCATGAAATCACAGCGTTGAGGGAATAAATAATTTTGTAAGCCATAGCGTCAATCCCTTCAGGGAAAAACTCACTTACTTCAGTGAAATACTTAATTCGGTGAAATATTTAGCTCTGTGCCTTGTGCTGTAGTAAAGTGCTGCAAAAAAGGCATGCAGGCTCTGTAGTAGAAAATGATCATGTTAGATGACCTTCCACTTACAGGCCACCTTCCTCTTCCTGCTTTCACCCATTCACTCACTCACACACACATCTACACACACACACACACAGTTTACACACACACATTCTTTTTCACTCTTTCTAATGTAGGGTAAGGTGCCCAGTTTTGAAGGCAGAGAAACAATCCTGCTATTTTGGGCAGCAGCATCAGTAGGCCACCACGAGGTACAGGTCTGTTGAGGGACCTTGGCAACTTTTGCACATAAGAGCCTGATGTTTGCGTGAGACATGTAGGCCACCGATAGGAGTGCAGGAGGATGATGTTGATGCGACGCAATCCTGTGCAGGCAATTCGGTGCAGAGGGCACTAAGCTCTCATTAACCCCTCAGTGACCGCGTATGACTTTGTATTGTGTGTGCATTTCAAATTAATCTGCGTGAATGGAGAGGCCCACGTTTGGGTCTGTAGATTTCATCAAGCGCAGCTCCAATCTGCCTGTGCGTGCTACAGGGTCGCCCTGCAGATGTGCAACACCAGATGACGGGTCCCTTATCTCTGCTCTGTGACCCCTCCTGGATAAACCTTTGATGGCCTCATGAATCACAAGCAAACACACACACACACACTCAGACATGCAATACTAGGCATGTGTTTTCTATCCTTTTTAAATGTCAAAAGATTCTACTCGCTAGATTGTGAATGGATGGACTTATTTTAGGCTTGAGAGTTAGCATTATGAAAGATGTGTGTGTGTTTGTGTGTGTGCGTGTGTATGTGTGTGTGTTTGTTGTGTGGCTTGAAAGTCCTTGTATGGGTAACAAAAACAAATGTTCCATATTGATGATCCATTGGCGCCAATTCATTTGCACCCACCTTGCATTTCACCTTCATTATCAGCGAGGCATCTGCGACACCCTGCCTAATGATAATTATGTTTCCAGATCGTGACATGGGCTGTTGTGCTCATTCCCAAAACTATAGCACTGAATGCATTTGCATATAAAAAGCCTTTTGATGTCTTTCTTTAGCACCGGGGGCACGGAGGCCTAAAAATGAAATTTGGTCTCCCGTAATTAGCTTGTTGTTGCTCTCGCTCGTCAGAGAAGAGGTTGTGAGTGGGAGGTCTGACATTGCACTTTTGATCTCTGGCACCATGGCAAATGCATCATATGGCCAAAACATATTTGCATTCACAGATTAGTATGGCTTATAAATGCATCATTATCTTGGTCAGCATCTCATTGTGTCTCCTGACGAAAGTGGCCATTGTCAATATTCAGCGAACATAATAAGACGACTTGTTTTTTTTCCCTTTTGAATGCCGTTCAGCCTGTTGCTGATCAAAAGGAAAAAATGTGCAGAGTAATTAAAAACAGCTTTATTATCGCGGCCACAATGGGTCATTTCAGGTTTATGCGGAGACCGAGAGTGATGGGTGGGGGTGGGGTGGGGGGTGAGGATGCAGAATCCAGCGGAAACAAACAAGAGACCTGCCTAAGGCGCCCAAGCCTCTTAGGGCCATGAAATAAAAGTGGCAGCCAAGAAGGTGGGTGGGTGAGCAGGCCGGTGGGCAGGCAGGCGGGTGATGGAAGGGAGTTAATTTTCTGCTGGGGTTGGGGAAGGGAAAAAAAGGCACCAAGCCTGTGGTTGTGGCCAAGTAATCGCTCTAAAAGCCCACAACCTCTTTCCACTGCCATGGGTACGTGCTGAGAATCTGAGCCCACACCCTCTCTCTCTCTCCCTCTGTCTCTTTCCTTCTCTCTCTCTCCCGCTGTCCCTTTCCCTCTCTCCCTCCCTCTATCTCTCTCTCTCTCTCTCCCTCTATCACTCTGTGTGGCTCCTCAGACCAGCAGCTTGTCATCTTTTAAGAGCTTTCCCAGCTTTGAGGGAGGCCAAGTGAAATGAGCCAGTGATGTAATTCCTTGGAGATGGGCTGCCCAGGATGACATCATATATTCAGTTGGCACCATTTCAGCGCTCATAATCACATGTTCTTTGTTTTTTTTTCCCTCCCTCTTTTCCCTCTCTTTTCATTCTTTTTCACTCTTTCCTGTCTGTCAGTGAGCTTGTTCTTGAAAGAGCAAAGGTAATTGGCCTATCTTTCTGCAGAAACTCATGTACTATATGGTGAAGAGTCACCTTCTTCAGTCTCACCTCTATGGTACAGATGATCACTGTGCAAAATACCACATCATGCAAATGAGCATTAAGAGGCCTTTTCACCTGCAACTCATCACACTTTCCAGTGTTGTGAACCTGACAATGTATTATTGACCAGCTCTGACTGATATTATCATGCACTGCCACATTAAACCCCGCCCCCAACCCCCCCCCCCCCCTCCCCTCCATCTCTCCACTGATTGGATGAAAGAACCAGTCAGACAGGAGAGAGATGGAGAAAGTCAGGAGATGACCTCACCATGAGAGACTGTTGTTTTGCATTATGCAGTCCGTTGGCTTCTCCCAGAATGCCTTGCACCCCATTGTGGTCACTCCACCCTCTGTCTCTTCCCACATGGGAGTGGTGAGGTAGCCCAACTTATGACTGCGAATCTCTCATTACTCACCAGTGCACTCGGACTGAACCAAAATGAATTGCTCATTGTGTGAGAAATGGTGGGGACCGGCCTCCCTCCATGACTTTGGCTTGATCCGTGTGTTTAATGTGCTCTTCCCTGAGTATTGAGTCTGTCAGATGGGAATCTATGGCAGCACCACCACCCCACCCTGGCAGTGTTGTTTCCCTTTCTGCTGCCGTTGTGGGCAGGAGGAGGGGGATGTGAATAATTGATAGGGCCTGAGTCGAGCAGGAGAAACGTGGACTGGAAACAGAGTGGTCCAGTGCCTCATTCAATATGGAGGCCATTGATCTCTCCGCTGATGGGGCTTGCGTTGCCATGACTACCACAACAGAGCAACCAAGCAGCATGAGGAGCAGAGATGTTTCCTTTTTTTTTGTTAAGCAAATCCGTCAGCTGAGTAAGAATCAGAGACTGTATCAACCTGGATTCAATTGTAGAGCAATGTATTACCCTTCCTCCTCTGCCAGACTGAGGATCGTGACTCTTATCTAGGCATAACTCATGATGCCTGCAAGGCTAGTCTTTAATCTCACAACCTCACAACCTCAATAAAACCACTTTTCATTTTTTCCCATAACAGAACCAGAGTCTTACCACCTTGAAAAGGATGTGTATAACAATTAATGCGCTAACAATTAATTGGATAGCATCTAAAACCACTAAATTCTACCAACTGAAGATTGGTGGATTCAGCTGGTCCCCTGTGATTTTGAACTGAAGTGAACTTTTAACTTCACCTTACCTACAGTATGTTTTTCCTCGAGCTGTTGAGTTACTTCAGGATGACATCTAAAAGCCTTCTTTCCCGTTATTGTGATGTTATTCTAAACATAGTACCTTAGAGAGAGACAGCGATGTGAAAGGCATCTATTTCTCAGTATGCATGCTGTGTGTCGTCAGGGTAACTCAGCTATCCTGACTGGAAGCACGTTGCCAAGTAACCACACAGAGTTATGAGTTCAGGCAAATCAGAGATGGGGAGACGGTGGTGTGTGTGTGTGTGTGTGCATGTGTACGTAGAGTAAGCCCAGATTTTTGACATGCATGCTGAGAGTGTGCGAAGTGTCCAAAAAGAAGAAAAAGAGTAGAGAAAAACAACAACAAGAAAGCCTTCCTGTGGGCAAGAATACATTTATGAAAGGCAGAGGATTGAAGGCGAGAGCGTCTTTGATCTTCTCATTTCTCTCCTCTTCTGTGTGGCTCAGAATGTTAATCATTGCAGGCGAAGCACAAAGACCTTCTGGTCTAGTTCACTTTGGATGAAGGCTGACAAACAAACACCACCAGAATAACAATAACGCGCTGCATGCCAACCGCTAAGAGACTGCTAACCAACAAAGTCAGCCAATTACAATGCTGACCATCTTTCCCCAGCTTGACAGTGGAGCTAACTCTAGAATTGTGATGACATCTGCCTGAACAGATTTCTTGGGGCCCTGGGCGAACTTTAACCTGACTGAGAAGGTCTCCTCTGGCCCTTAGCAACAAATGTTGAGCTCTTCAGCATTAGCGATAGATTGTGCTCTGAAAAATATTTTTGCACGTTGGCCTTGTGTGAACTTCAGTCATGGATATTGTTGTTAGGTTGTTGACATGTTGACAAGATAATGCATCTTTGCAGGCCTCTTGCAGTGTCATTTTGTAGGTCAAGGTTAAGGTTTGGGTTAAGATAACATTGTTCAGAGCAAGAAAATACCAATCAGTACCAATCAATACAAAACACTTTCCTATCCTACCGGTGCTGTTTACCTTTGGGATCCTAGTTTTGACTTATTACATATTTTTCATGCACTCAGAAGGGTAATTCATTTAAACATCTTTGGGCCTTTCAATCTTAGTAACTGTCATGTTTTTAACTGTAACTACGACTCAAAAGCCAAGTGCTATTTAATGCTTTTAAAACGTATTTCCCTTCTGAGTGCCTCAGGTCTCTCACAGTACCCATATCTGCTCATCTGACAATGCACTTGTCTTTGCGTCTGTCCAAGAATGTTTTATCATTAGTAATGGGTTATTCAGCTCAGTCACATTTCTGACCTTGTCATTATCCATGACCGTGTTGACCGTGTTAGTCTGATCTGACTACGCTGATAAGACTCTGCTTACGATATGACTTGCTGTCTGTAGGGTGCGGGTTTAAAAAGACATCAACCCATTCTATCTGTTGTTTTCTGCTAATGTTTTTGCCAGCTCAGCTAATTCTAGCCTTTTGAAACTTGAGGTGGAACAGTTTCACCTAAATGACATGTTCCCTTTCTCTGCTTTGGGCCAAGACTAGCTAAATTTGCACCCCAAATATACACACTCCCGGAGTTAGTCACGGAATCCGATCTGGTTTTATTCATGCATAACTGAATAATATTTGTGAATTGAAGGCTGCTGCCAGCAAATACCTCTGGTTTGCTTATTACGACCTGTCTGTCCTCACAAACGGCTGCCAACTCAGGCCGACCGAGTAACACAATATGCACACTCACAGGCCCTCTCCAGCCGAAAAAGAACAGTTTGACTTCTGGTTTTGGTGTGGGGTGGTGGTGGTGGGGTGGTCTGTTTTTACGCCAAACCAGGGGAGAGGAGAGGCAGCAACAGTGCGGTTGAAACCAAACAGAGACTGCCAGTTGCTCTGCTAAATAGGACAGCAATCATCACGCGAGAGACTACAAATCTTTCTTGCGTTTGCAAGTGATCCCGCCATTGGCCTTGGTTTGCCTGAAGGAGTAGAGATGGGAGGGGAGGGGGAGGATGGAGAGAGGGAGAGAGTGAGAGAAAGAGAGAGAGAGAAGTAAAAAAAACAGGAACAATGAAAATGCAAACAGAATCCAGGCTTTATATAACTGTGCTTGCCTGCTGGCGATTGAGCAATGCAGTGCTGTGGTCTGGGCCTCTCCGGGCTGGGCTGGGCTAGGCTGGGCTCTGATGTAAACAGAGCCCCACAGTGCCTTAGCCTCTGCTGCAGCCGGAGTCTCCAACCATGTGCTTTGATGCAGCAGTCATGGGCCGATGCCCTACTTTCATAAATCAGCAGAGGGTAGAGAGACAGAGAGAGTGTGAGAGAGAGAGAGAGGAATGAAGGAAGAGTGGGGGCTGGCGTAAGAGAGGGAAAGGGGGGGGGGAAGCTGAACAAGGCTTAAATTGATGTTCCCAACACAGCTGCAGGCATCAGCTGACTGACCAGGCCTGGGAGCAACCCCGGACGGCCTTCTGATTTATCAGCTTAAACTGTGACCTTTCTGTTTCTGCTGGAACACACACACACACACACTGTAGACACACATATACACACACTCTCTCCCTTTTCCCCTTCTTTCTCTGTGCTTATCTGTGAACCCTCCCCTTGATGCAAACACACACATACACACACGCGCGCACAATCACACACACACGTATACATACCCAACCACTTCACTTCACACTCAGTCCATTTTTCCAGACATTGGCTCAGTCTCCAGGGTCCAGAGTCTGAAACAAAGTTTAAAGGAGTGTGATGGTGTGGTGGGACCATCAGACATACAGTGAATATAGTTTCTCAGCCAGTCGGTATGGACAGAATATATGCAGACTAACCCAATAGTCCACTAGTGTTTTGTTTCATTCACAATGTCGTAAGTCATACCTTTTACCATCTGTTGCTTCACAACTAGCATATGACCTTAAGATGTGAATACAAGTCTGCTTATTATTTGGAGGAAAAGTCTGTGTGTGTGTGTGTGTGTGTGTTAGGAAGGGGAGGGGATGTTTGCATGAGGTTGGGAGTACTTCTCGACTGACTCATTCAAAAATTAAGTTGAAGTGAGGGCATGTTTTTGTTTTTTTTTGTTCTTTTTTTTTTTTGCTGCTAGTTGGCCTTGAGTACAAGACTGAGCGTGAGAGTGGAAAGCGTCGTCTTCATTGGTATGCACAGACGGGTCTGGCCTCGCTGCGGCAAATTAAAACTCTCGCCCCGTCTCTCTCGTCTCTACAGGCTAAGGCATGAAACAGCAGTCTGTAGCCGACGATGACGGGGAGCATCGCAAATTGCACTTATATGCATGCAATCATGCACTCACACTGTCATGAGCAGGTCTGTCCGTGACTGCCGCAAAGCACAAAAGGGAGCTGGTAATTTCAAAGCTGTCTACTACCATCCTTCTGTGGAGACCGTGGAGTAAAAGCATATGAAAATTTGTTATGGTTACCTCCCTTTTACCCATATATATATAATTTATGTTTGATTGTATATATATATATACACAATTAAACATAAATTATTAATTATGTTACATTTTTTTCTTGTCTTCTTGACCAGAATCTGCTCAAAATATTGCTGGATTTGGGAGCATCAGCATTGCACAATAATTCACCTGGTTTCCTCTCTGGTCTCTGGTGGTGTTCTTCGTGTTGTATTTGGAAAAGAGAGATCCTCCTGCAGACAGTGCAGGAGGATCTGGGGCCCCAGTTGTGCACTTTTACCTCACATAGAAACAAGAGTGAGAGAGGAGGGAGAGAGAGGGGCTCAGGTTTTCTCAAGGGTCTGTTTGCCTCAGGAGCTCCCCTGCTCTTAACCCGCTCTGGCTGACGTCAATCGGCTATCACACGTTCCGCTCAGCCCCGCTCCATTGGGCAGCCGCCCGCCCACACAACCAACCCCAGCTCACTTGCCTGGAACAGTCTGCCCTCTCCAGGGAGATTTGCCATCGGCAGCAACAGCAGCAAGCTTTGCAAAGCTCATGAAAAGCCTCAAACATTGTGTTTCACCACCACAGTCCACAGAAGCAGCAGCAGGCTTGTTTCTGTCCAGAGTGAAGCATAAACTCTGCAAGCATAAACTTTTTTTTTCCATGGCGCTGTAGAAAGTTTTTTTTTTTCTTTTGTAATTGCAGTCTTTAGTCAGAGGGGATTTGGCTGATGGATGACATATTTGTGAAGAGCTGCGATTTGGTCCAGCAGACTTTGGTCATCACTCTGGGGAGAAATATCACTAATCAGTGCAATCTTATCCCCGTCTCTGCTCAATCTTCTGTGCCATTTAAACTGTGTCAGGTTAAACTAATCTCTACACCCATCCATCAGTGTGTTCACACACAACCACACACGCACACACACGCACAAACTCTCATCAGTCCACCCTGCAAGACCCAAATAGCTACCAACTCTACAGGAATTGGATATATATTGTTTACCCATAAATATACAATGTTTCTTCTGCAAATTGATAATCACTTTAGAACATTCTGAATGATAGCTGTTTAAAAATCAAAACTTTAGCGAATTAAACAAATACATACACAAAGAGCATTGTATGGCTGTGCCCCTGCATGTGTGGCAGACCTAATTCACCCCTACTCATCCATACACTCCTAAACCTCTCTTCAGTCCCATGCACCCATCTCAAATCCTCTGGTGGTTCTGCTTTTGAGGCCGCTGCTCCTGCATTGTGGAATGCTTTGCCTACAGATGTCAAGTTTGCTGTGTCAGTGGGCTTTTTAAAAAGGCAGCTGAAGACCCACTTGTTCAGACAGGCATTTGGGTAATCTGTGTGTCTGAATGCACTGTCTGTATTATTCAGCCGCTGTCTTTCATGTATTGTATTGTGTATCTCACTAACGCTCTGCGTAGTCCTGCGTTTGCCATGGAAAGCTCTTTGTAACCTTTTCACTGTGGAAAGCACTATATAATAATTATTAATATTGTTATGATTAGTATTAATAATTATTATTATTATTATTATTATTATTGTCTCTCTCATTAATCTTATCACCTGTCACTTTCTACTTTTGAGTCATTTGTTTCCTAACCGCTTCATTTTAGAGATTCATTCCTTACATTTTATGCTGAAATGTGTTTAAAGGGAACATAATTCACCGTGTACTGTATGTTTGCACTGTTTGTGCTGTGTGTATGTCTATCAGCTTAGCTGGCTGTACTGCCTGGTTGCTCGTGAACAGTTGAACAGAATGTAAATCAATGTTTCAATTTTCATGTCAAGGCATTGTGAAGACAAACAAGAAAAATATGGTCAAATAAATGGTGTATAATGCTGGTCATTATATCTATTAGCCCATCTGCTGCTCAGAGTAAATGACATGCGGTCATTAGATGGACCCTATGCAAAAAAAAAAAAAGGAGTCCAGTGCATACACATCCATGTTAGTGCAACTGAAGCCACAGACAGAGGACAACAAAGGACAGAGAAGCAATAAAAAGAAGCAGAGGCATAAAAAAGGACAAGACAAGGCTATATGTGTGTGTGTGCGTGCATGTGTGTGTGTGTGTGTGTGTTTGTGTGTGTGTACGTGTGTGCGTGTGCGATGAGAGAGAGCTAAAGAGAAAGAAAGAGCAAGTCTAATGGAAGTTCTGTCCTTGATATTAGTTGCTATCAGTTGTGTCCTACCCCTGCTCTGCTGCTCTCCCCAGACTGGTTCAAAAATACTCCTGTGAAAACTAGAGGGTGGGTGGGTGGTTATTTTTCTCAAAATTTAGGTCACGCTGAATGGGAAGCCAACTTATGATACTCTCGTGACGGTCTTCTTGTAGTTTTATTTCTTCTAGCTGTCAGGGAACAGTGCCGTGACTAAGTCACTCTCATCAAGAGCTCTCAGTGCAAGGCCCTCCAAACAGCCAGAGAGGCTACTACCAGTTACTCAGAGAGCGGCAAGAGGGCTATCCAAACCACCTCATCAGAGAGGTAACTTTAGCTCTCAGGTAGGCAGGCAGCCTTTGTGTCCCCTGTAGCTCCTGAACACCCGGTTCTCGTGACCCAAGCTGATTAAAATGGCCCGCGTTCAATTATCAAAGAGGACCCATTTCCATATTAGATGGCACAAGACGTGCTCGTGCAAATAAAACATCCAATTAAGGGCTAAACAATCAAAGGGGGGGATGCACGTTGTTGTGATCTTAAATAATTCATGAACAGGAGATTGAACACGGGGTTCGCATTTGAGATGCTCTATTGCTGTCAAGTCCTGTTCAGGGAAATGGCCTTGTTTGGTAACTTCTCACAGGCTGACGGACCGGAATGATAAATGATTGTTAACAGTGGCAAAGATGAGGACGGCGCCATTGGGACCTCAGGGATGTTGTTGTTTGGCAAAGCAGTCTCGACATAATCACCCCACCCCCCGCACACACACCACCGCTAAAGTACTGAACAAATTATCCACACTGACTAGCAGAGTCATGCTAGCACAAACACTCTGCTGCACTGGGAGGGCAGGTAAGGTGCCCAGACAAAAAGTGACAGAATGCATTAGAGACATGTGTTGATAGTCTGCTGTGTGTGTGTGTGTGTGTGTACTGAGTGTGTGCGTGTTCTGTGTGTGTTGTCTTGTGTTGTGCTGTGCTCTGCGTGTGAGCTGTGGGCTCTTGGCACGATGACCTCGTTTGTGCACCATCTTGACTGTGGGTTTCACCTTGCAGCGAGTATAAAAATAAACAGGGGGGGAATGTGGTGCAGGGGTGTGACTGCAGTGTAGTCTCAGAAGAGCGGATCACACTCACTCATACACACACACACACACACACACACACACACAGAAACACACATCAGTGCATTCACACATAAATGCACTATACACATAAAATTCATACACACACACTCCCACAGAAACACATATGCTAATGTAACTTCTTGTACCCCCACCCTACACACATACACACAAGCAATTGTATCACTATTACGTGTGCACTTTGCTCACAAACGCATTTACATGCACAAAGACACACACACGCACACACACAAATAAATGTTATTATCTAGCTCACCACCACACAAACATCCATCCACTCTCATATCCAACTATGTACCCACACAGACAGACAGACACACACACACGCACTCACATACACACACAATCATAAACGGCCAGTAGTTTCAGTTTTGTAGCTAGTGTGTGAGCTGCCGACTTTCTCTTTAAATACCTCTTAGCAGGGTCAGCAGGGCG
>JAIFZK010000045.1:1172500-1247500 GCA_027481765.1 Tenualosa thibaudeaui
ACAGCACACTTTGCATTAACAGACCTTGGTAATATTAAAGCCTCTCTCTCTCTCTCTCTCTCTTGCTCCCTCTTCCTCTCTCTCACTCTCTCTCTCTCTGAAATGTGACTATGAGATGTAAATCACCTGAAAATGTCCTGTTCTACTGTTACCTGGTAGTCTATATGATCTATGATGTAAAATGAGCAGTATTTCAGTGGTGCACCATTTCCCAGGAGAGGAGGTCACACTACCAATCAGTTAAGGTTCAGACTAATTACTCCACTAGTGGATATGTCAACTGAACAAATCATCCAGACAGGGAAAAAAAAGCCCCAATGTTGCTCTCATACTCTCATCACCCCGAGAGCCGGATAAGCTTCTTGAGTACACAAAGGTGCATCTAGGTCACATGAATAATGGATTTGAAGTTGAACTCCACGTGAACCCTTGGCGGCACTAGACCTTGTCTGATAGAGATCTGCCATATAGTGTTGGTGTCCAGTTCATCTCCTTCATGTCCTGCTCCACCATGTCCGTGTCCGCCCTCCTCCACCCGGTTTCTTTGACCTTGGCAGGGGAATCAGGGCATGGCTGGTCCCTGCCAGTAATGGCGGCAACACAAGGTATCCTTTGTTCGGCCAGGCGTCCTTTATGCCGAGTAGCAAGAGGCTTGCGTTGACTGAGTTAGATAAACTGGCACGCTCGCGAGCCAAATCTGGTGACTTGCTCTGTAAACTTGAGCGAAGGCGTGGTAAATATTTAACTTTGTTGATACTGAAGCCCTGTGTGGCCATGTGTGTCGAGGCCTCATTCGTTCCACCCCTTTGGCAATCCTTTGACACACAAACACTCATGGTGAGAGAGAGAGAGTGAGACAGAGAGAGAGAGTGAGACAGAGAGAGAGAGTGTTTTTTAATTGTTGTTCTTTCCTCTTTTTTTCCCCCAGCAAATCTTCACTCAGTGATCAGCACGAGCCAGCCAGCCAGCATTCATCTGCATGCATTTAGCATTTATTACAAATGAAACCCATTGGCATTAGGTTCATTTAAACCATATTGCAATGGCCTGCCGCCACACGGTTGTATTATCAGTTGTCCATGTGTCTCTTCCTGAATTCCTGTTGCGGTTCCATGATGTGCCAAGCACACCCCACTTCTCAGTGCGTTCTGCAGGCTTTTCCTCATGTGTTGTCTGTAATTGATACACCAAGCAGAAACCCTAAAACAACGGCAAACAAAAGCTTCTATTTATCCTGGCTTTGTCAACCCACCCTGGAAACTGTTCACTGGCTCAGAGTCATGTGAGATCCGCCAGGCTGCTGCTGCTGCTGCTGGACGTGGGCTGAACTTTGCTCGCCCTGCTGTTGTTAGGTAACAACATCAGCCCCCACCCAAGGGCTCTCCAGACCAAAAAGGAAAAGACAAGGTGGATATGGAGATGAAATAAGAGGAAGAGAAAAGGAGGGAGGGGAAAAAATAAAAAAGGGAAAAATAGAGGAATGTATGGGGGTATGGAGTGACATGGATGAAAGTGGGGAAGTAGTCAGACCACAGGACTTAGGAAGGTTGTCTGTGTATGTGTGTATGCCTATACGTATATAGATATGTATGTACATATGTTTGGGTGTACACACTGTATGCATGTATTTGTGTGTGTGTGTGTGTGTGTGTGTGTGTGTGTGTGTGTGTGTGTGTATGCAATTAAAATGCTGGAGGCCTCTTGTGCCCTCTTAGTGTGACCCTTCACATGGCCAATGCAGCCAGCCAGCCTAAAAAACTATTCCCACCTCAAGGATGTCTGGCTCCAGCTGCCCCTGATATCTGAATGCCTTCCCTGCCGCTCAGAGCTGCTCCTGATGTGCCTGAAGCAAGGTCAGTCTATTCATCTTTGTCATCAACGACAGCTAATGTCCTTGTTACGGAGAATGGAGACAGGGGACACAGAGGTAGACTGTGCCCGGCGCTGGTCTTATTAAATGCAAATACTTACCTTATTAAATCTGACTGCGCACAAGGGAGAGTTCTCCTCTTCTGCTGGCCATGGGTCAAATCCAACTATTGCTAAGCACTCTGTGAAGCAAGAGTTTCAGGCGGCACCAAATACCCTTTTGCCAGCTTGCTTCAGTTCAATTCAGTTCAACTCACATCATTTATATGTGTGGAAAAATGTGGAACATGCTATGGTGCTGAGAGGAGAGTTCAGCTCTCCCTCCAAGTCTGTCTCACCTGTCAGGTCCAATCCATGTAGTTAACACAAGGTCAGACCATGAATCTGACAGGGATTATAAGGACACTTTCAAAAGAACTTCACAGATGTGAAGCAATATTATGAGGGAAGACAGAAGTATACAACCACTGGTAGTGGCTTTTGTAGCTCAGATATGCTTAGGCAATGTTTGCGTTGTTGTGTTGAGAAGATATGTAGCATTTTTACAGTATCAGGGTGTTGTAATATGAATAGATCTGCTTACAGTTAGGGTTGGGCGATTTATCGAAAAGTTAATTGAGCCAAAAATCATAACCGTTAATTGACAATGATCAAGCACATGACTACTAATCATTGTTTATTATTACTATTATTATTTATTTTGTCTGCTTAAAGTGTTGTACCTGTTCCGCCGGCAAACAGAGAACCTGAATACTTGTAGTAATAAATCATAGCGAAATCCTATTAAAGATTAACATTTACAGACATGACGCTAGAAACATTTGATCATTGTTTATGACAGGGTTTCCAAATGTTCTTGCTTTATTGTAAACACGATGTTGAGCTTCCTGATGAACCTCCTAGCATGGAAAAAGCCCTCTGGCTAATAGATAGATTTACTTTAATATTAAAGGCATATTGGTATATCTGTGATGACATTTTGGCAGGAATAGCACACAAATATATTCTAGTCGTGTAGCAAAAATATGTTTTTCTTGCCTGGTGAAATATATTTCATATGACTTCAAAGATACAGTCTCCTCTATTTCTTTTGATTATTTTTCTTGTTTAGTGCATGCCAGAAATTATAACTTTGACTGTCTTCCTTGGAAGCAAATTATAGGGGATGAAAGGCATTTGCTTGAAAATATGATAAATAAATATCATCCAAGGCGTGACATTGACAGTGAGGCAGACTGCTGGGCATCTGAGCGTCGGCAGAGAGACGGGGATTACATCCCGAGTGCCCTCAAGTGTGCAGCAAACACCATAGGACTCCCTTTCAAGTTCTCTCCTCGCAAACTAATTCCATTGCCACTGCTGGAAGAAGAAGAGAAAAAAAATCCCATCTCCCAAATCTGAGCTTTGAAGTTGGAGACTGTAAGAGCGAGTGTGTTTGTGTGAGTGTCTGAGGTCCAGACAGGTGAGACTCATAGCCATATCCTTCGCCATGGGGACAGCCCCAGAGAGCACCACTCTTTTTTCTCTCTCTCTTTCTATCTTTCTTTCTTTCTGCCTCTGTCTCTCTGTCTCTGCCAACTCACTGTTGGATTTTACAGGCTATGGCATGCATCTGTTTCGACCTTAGTTTACTGGAGGTTGAGAGATAAGTTCATGTTTATTTGTTAATGGATAACAAACAGATAACAGACATCAGACAGCCATACCAACACCTCATGATGTCTCCTATTAATCAACACTTTTAGACAAACAGAAATTATGCTTCTGCCTAGTTAGCATGTTACTAGGAACCCATAGCAGTGATAAAGCCCTAAATCCCAAGAGCAGGAAAGGGGAAATGTGTTTGTTGGATGTTGGCATGAAAGGTTGTCTGTTTCCATGGATCTTCAATTAATCACAAATGTGAAGGTTATCTGATAAAACCATGCTGGGCCACAGAATTTGGACCTTGTCTGGATTTGGTTGTTATCAAACCAACACAATACTCAAAACCAGCGTTTAGTATCCATGAGTCAATTTTCTGCCTGTCTCAGTTACCCAGCCTCTCATATCTTTGCTGCACCTCTGTCAGGAAGTCTATGCCTGTAATCCATTTTATTCAGGACAGAGATTAGTATTATCAGGGTGTCCCAATCACAAAAAGTCTCTCTATTTCTGTTTTGTTCCCTTGAAATCACGGTCAGCAAGTATTTGTGTGCAGGTAATGAACAGATACTGTATGTTGGATTGTTGGTAATAAACAGAACAGATTCCTTAATACCAAAAGAAAAGCATTTTTCTCTCAAACGCGTCTCTGTGTGTTCCCTGGCTGTGTTACTAGCTAAAAAAATGAAGACTTGAACAAGTAGTTATAGTCTGGATCCAAATGTCCTACATCAGCCGCCATCAGGCACTGAACCCTCAAAAACTGGCATGAATTTACTATGCCAGTAAGGGCTTAGGGCTTAAGGAGCACACTGGGTTTCACACATGGCATTTCATCTACTTGCACACTTCCAATGTGTGGTATATAATGGCCAGTTTAAAGTATTATACTGTAGGATACTGTACAAATAGCGTTTGAATCTGCTGGGAGATGTCTGAGCTGAGGATGCACACACGCCACTCAAACAAGAAACGAAAGTGCCACCCACATCTCATTTGCATTTCAAAGTATGTATGTCATCTTCTCACACCTGACCCGTGCTGTGCGAGAGCTCAGCCTGTTCGGATATATTTAACCTCCCCAGGCTGTGGTTGCAGGAAATGATTTGCAACACAATCCCCGTCGCTTAATATGGCATTGGCTTCTGTAGGCAGACATGTCTACCCAGGCTGTGTGCTGCAAACATTAAAGCAATGTGTATGTGTGTGGGTGTGTGTGTGTGTGTTTGGGGGGGTGGGGGGTATGGGGGTGTTGCGGTGTGGGTGAGTCATCATCTGAAGTTTTTATTTCTTTTTAAAATCTGAAATTATTAAATGAATTCCAGGCATGCTCACTTGGAGATGATGAGAGTTTCTATTTTTAGTATATCACAAGCCTAAAAGCATGAAAGTCATCTAAAAATGGAAGGAAGTACATGACAAACATGACAAAGTGTACCTCAAGCACTACACAGACAATCTCATAGATGTGTCAGTCCATAAATTCCTTGACTAACAGCCAACCTGTAATTTACTGTCAACAACTGTGGTAATTTGATGAACCATGTATAGGTTTCCATGAGCACTGTATTACAGTAGATGTGTTTTCAGTTATCACTGCATAAAAAACTGTTATGTTGACATTGTAGTCTCAAAGTTCCAAATTACAGTGTCATATTAATGGAATGGTTATGAATTATGACAGTTCTTTTTGTAGTCTATTTAGATTATGTCTGTGGGGCTAAATTGAAAATGAATTTAATAGTCTAACAACCATATCAGATAGAAGACAAAGAAAGGCCCAGTGTTCAATTTTTTTTTTCAAATTACATAATATGAAACTAGAAATGTCTATGTAGGCTATATGCTGGGGTATATGTGTATCAGAAACTGAAACTAGTTATATGTTGAGACAGAGTATTCTGTTTTTGTATTCTTTAACACAGCCACTGTTACTACTGCTGTGGGTGTCCCTAACAGCTTTACTGTTCATACTTTTACAGACTGGGTTAAGACAGGACTTTCCTGTAGAATACGTCAGGCCAATGGCTTCACCACACATATTTTAATATGCTTGTGAATGGTTACTTCCTGCCTACCTTGCATACTGTATTCTGAGATGACTGTTAGGGTTTTTTGACAGGAAACCACATTGCTTCGTGTTTTTCAACATCCCCAGCACTACAAAGCAGGCCAGGCCTGGTGGCGTTCTAAGCCACATGATCTGCTCCCACTCCCTTTGTCTAGCTGTTGGTCAGAGTGACAGTCAAAAGATTATCCAGTTCCTTTTTCTCATCTTCTTCCAGGAATGTTTCCTCACCAAATGCTGTTTTTGTAAGGGTACTGCTTTCCCTTTTTTTTGAGAAGCTGAAGTATATTTTGTTTTCCATTCTAACAGGCATAATGAAGGGGCTGGTCCACTATCTTAACTTGTATTTTTTATATTTAGTTGTGCATGTGGCACATCTGGATATGTGCCTGACTCATTATTGCTTGCTTTTTTTGTACTGTTCCACTCACTGTAGTCATGGCAACTGGCTGCATGTTTGGCAGCGAGCCTTTGAAGGAAAGGCAGAGAAGGGAGGGTGCGAACGCTAGGAGCAGAAAGACAGGGAGGGGGAGAGAGGGTGGAAGAGAGAGAGACAGACAGAGAGAGAGAGAGAGAGAGAGAGAGAGAGCAAGAGAGGGAGGGAGAAGAGTGAGCTCTCAGGAGTTGGCCTACATCCAGTGTAATCATGCTGTGGTGCTGAAATGAGGCCTTTGGCAGCACACCAGGTTTCTGAGAACAAAGATGTGAGCCTCTAATGTTGGCGGCGGGGCCTGCTTGGCATCTTTTACCATTTCCCAGCAGCCCCTAGTGTGGCTAGCTGCCAGCGCCCGCCCTCCAACCCCCCCCCCCCCACTGGGATAGCAAAGAGGATCTGAATAGAGAGAGAGGCTTGTTTTTCTCTGGGCTCCTCTCCTCTCCTGTGCTCAGATCCAATGACATCACCTCTGCAGCCTCCAGCCCCCAGATTCCAGACGCCCAGCACAGATTTCTGCTCCCTCTCCTCTCACAAACCCTCCATTTTACCTGAACTCCACCATTTTATTTGACAGAAACTGTGGAAAATGTCACTGATATTGTGCAAAGCATTTGTTCCATATGGCTACATTTCAGAATTGATGGCTATATTTCATAGTAGCCTAACTTACATTTAAGTAAGGCTATTTATTTTTAAAATAAAATAAATGTCATGTTGTAAATGTCAGTAAATGTCACCCACGATGATGACAAAATAATAATTAAATACAGACGAATTGGTAACTTCCTAAGCACTCGACTTTGGAGTGCATTAATACTCAATAAAGCTACAGCATAAACATGTTAGTCTTCAAAACAAACTAAACGGATTTAGATGTGGTTCAGTGTTTCTCTATCAAGACTAGTTATGCAAGAAAACAAACCCTGCAACACTATAAACAGGATGTTGCTTTTCACCTGGGGTACGCTGGTAAGCGCACAGTTACCATGGTTACCTTTTCCTGTGAATATTACAACCAATCAAGAAGAGGAAAAGCGATATTACAGACTGTGCCGCTGGCGCTTAGCGGGAAGAACACAATGTCTAAGTTCAGTTGCTATCAGAGACTGGCGTATAAATAGCTACAAGTCTGCAATCCACAGTGAGGAAAACACACCAAGATAATCTGAAAACCAAGCTTTTATTTCAGTTTTATTTAATTTTATTCACTGGGTAAAATTCATTCAACTTAATCTATATCTGTACAAGGGTAAAATGGTATCCAAGCACCAATACTGAAAATAATGGACTGTGTAAAATTGCTCCCTTAACATTTCATGTATGCATATAAATATTACCATCATGTAAGATATTTAGAAATAAAACCATCTCAACTGCGAAAAATAGTATTATACATAATGCATATCTGCAAGTAGTGTTATATAACTGCAGAAACTTGTGCTCCCCCGAGAGCAGGAGACCGCACAAACAAAAGATAAGGTCTGGAGCATTGCGCCTGCATATGCACAAAAACTTCAGAGGGAATGCGTGATGAAGCCTGTCCATGAATAAAACATGGCGAGCCGTGATCTAAAATTTAGCACGCTCAGAAGGCAGTTGTACAAAAATGTCAGTTTATCAAGTGGCAGAGCCCCCGCGCGCTCGGCATTCCCCTTTCCCACTGTTGCCTCATCCATCGTTCCTTTGCTAGGAGTTGGATGCAGCTACTTCCACTAGAGTAGATCGAGTTTGTTTACTTATTTATTCGCTTGCTGATCAATCTTGGAGTTTGCTTGTGAAATAATAGGTTAAAGATGTAGACTTAGCTTTCTTTGTTTAATGTGACAAACAATGTTTGTCTTCCTTTTTTTTGTAAAGTGGAATACATAGACCCAGTTCTGATTTCCACAAATGGTATGAACGGGGCAGTGTCGTATTTGTTAATTTTATGCTGCATGCTGTTTGACAGCCTCGTACGTTGCATACTTTTGCTTGCATTTCTGCTTTGTCATCGTACCTTTGGCCTTTAACATTAGGCCTTTAAAGGTTAGGAATGAAGGGGATATCCCCATTTGACTGGCAACTTCATTGGTTTTACACGCTGGAAACCTACATTAGATGCCTACATTAGAACCTGCGTTATATTCATTCGCATATTTTTTAAAAGTGGTAGGCTTAGTAACAATTTCTGAAATTGTCCACTCTGTAGTTCACGCTAAAATGTACTAAATTACATCCTCCTCATAGCCATTACATAGAAGCCGATGCATGTGTTTAAAACGTGTTATGTGTTTATAATGGTCTATTACTGAGTTTAAATAGGCTAAATAAAGGTATATGATTTAATACGCGGATGTCTTGCAAAAGCTACAACCAACCAAAACTGTTTTTAGCTGTTAAGGGCACATGACAGCCAAAATACCTTTGGGCTCTCGGGTTACTTTCAATGCGTTCAAAATAAACCGGCAATAACCTGTAACACTTCTTGAGGAAGAGACTGTTTTCGCAAGGCTGCAAATGCGCATGATCATTGGCTTGGCAGTGCGCCAAGGGCTTTGTTGTTCGTTGGGCAGGCGAGGTTGAGTTGCGGGTACGTGACTAAACATCTTGCTTCCTCTTTCGAACGTCATCATGGCTTGTGCAAACACACACAGCCTTATGTCTCCAGATTTCAGACGACTGTTCTCACCCGTGGGGCTATGGCAAGTCAGTGCTCGTTTGGATAGAATCCATGTGAGACTGTTTTAAGGAAAATTATTTGTGTGTATATTCCCAAACATAAATTAAATACGCAAGTGAAAACATAAATATGACTGAGTTGCACTTTTCAGTACAGTTCTTTCCATGTCCTAAAATGTTAAAAGCAGTACGTTTTTCTGTTATTACCTTATTCAAGCTACACTAAAATATCAGGCAAGCGTCGACCTTTTCTGTTTCACTTTTATTCAGACCCTATATTCAGTTCTGGTTTCTTGGAGGCGAATGGGTTTTATACAGCCATATTCTCAGATTTCTGTTCCATGTGATTGCCGAATAGGACGAAGACAGTATGATAGAAGGCCTGGATGCAAAGATGAAACTGGCTATGAAACAACGAGTGGCCCATATGAAAGAATAATGCTTGCATGAGCAGTCTAATGAATCGGACAACCAACATTCCTGATGTGTGCATGTTGTAACAATTTAGGGGCTGTGCCTCTGGATGGTAGCCTTTACCGGAATTTCACAATATAGCTCAGGACAGTAGTCTGACGCGGCACTACCGTACTGACTGGAATGTGGATGTGCTACACTTGGTTCAAAGTGCCAATTACTTACAGTCGAATACTTTGTGAGCATGCGTCGAGAAGTCGAGAACAGGAGAGTGTTGGTGACGCCACAGGGAGCATTAACTCTTTGATGTCTATATATCTTGGGATTTAAAGTGCGTTGTTTTATTGCCTGTAAACAACAACCAAATATCCGTTTAGAAAGTCTGCTTCTTACATTTTGTTTGTATAACTACGACGAATAAAAACAGTCGAATGCTCGACTTGTAAACTTCGTGCTGTGTCCCTATTTGCATAATCAGCACTACGACGAACGCTGTTGCGAATCCAAAAAAGACTTGTATATTTCATCTCCAGAAATCTCAAATCAAGAGAACAAAGAAAAAGGTTAATCTTGTCCAGTCCCGGGGGGAGTAGGCGAGCAGTTACGCACATAACACAGTCGACATTACATTAAATTAAATTAAATAGTAGAGTCGAACATACCAGCCTAGTAAATACAAGCAAAAGCTTACAGTAAAGTTTACGCGATAAAAAAAAAATTGCCGCATCCAGTCCCCTGCACAACCTTTTTCCTCATCGGTCGGAGGTAGCTGTTCGTAGTTCTGGCAGCGGTTCAAATGATTAAATGAAAAAGGGGGCAGAGGCAGACTGACAGAGCATGCGCTAACAGGGGGCTGTCGAAGAATCAAGTAAATAGAATTTGAGCTGGAACCACAAGTTAGTGTTCAGTGATGACGTCACTGCTCCACATTGAGCTAGCCGAGTAGTAGTGGGTGAGGGAGATAGATAGAGGCGCGCCGTAGTAAAGTACACACTGCCATGAAGTTCTGTTTGTGACTTAATTGTTGTTTCTGTTCTCTGCGCAGGACGGCTCTGTTAAAACGGAACTTGTAGTATTTCGTTTCTCAGGAACGGAGGTAGATTCACGGACGTTTGGGAAGAAAACATTTTCCTCAGTTTTTCGCGAGAGAGATGTCGTCTGCGGCGGTTGCTGCTTCTAGAAGGCAGTCATGTTATTTATGTGACTTGCCCCGCATGCCGTGGGCTATGATTTGGGATTTTACCGAACCCGTCTGCAGGGGATGTGTCAACTATGAAGGAGCAGATCGAATCGAGTTTGTGATTGAGACCGCCCGGCAACTTAAGAGGGCTCATGGCTTTCAGGAGGGTAGGTCTCCAGGTCCGGGCAAACCACAGAAGGAAATTCAGTCAATCAACCATTCGACAGGAGATCCCGGCTCACGACCCCCACAGCCACTGGATCGCTACCCTCTCTCTGACCGTCCACCCAGGCTGGGACCCGAATACCAGCCCGGGAGACAAGCAAATGGCATTCCTGCCCCAAACGGATTCCCTAAACCGGACGATCCACCGGAGCTGAACCGACAGAGTCCTAACCCGCGCAGGACTAGCGCTGTCCCCCCGAATCTAGTGCCTTTAGTGAATGGGAGCTTGAACGCCGTGCATGCTATCAATGGCAGACCAGGTCAGATTGGACTTCCTTCAGCGTTAACAGCCAACGCCAGTGAGCTCAGCAGCAAGCGACCAGCCTCTGTGTCTAGCACGGAGCACGAGAGGGAAGTGAAAGACAAGCACAGACCGGACAGCTTGACGCCAGAGATCAGCGATAGCCACAAGAACCGCGCGGATGACTGGATCAAGACCAAGACCGTGAGGGATATTATGGGTCTTCACCCTTTCGACAACAGGTTCAAGAAAGACCACCCGGTCATGCAACAAAGGGCGATGGGTTACGATGCTGGCAGCACAACCTCCAAATCAGGTATGGCTACAGAAATATTTTAGTAACTCAAACATGTGCTTGCAGAAGTAAACTAAACTAAGTTATCTGAGGTTTGCCGCACTAACTTTGCATTCAGATTCTCATTTGATTGAGTCTAGACCATCGTGAGTCAGCTCTCAGGCATCAAAAGTGCCAGCAGATATTTCCGCTGATCAAAGCCAACTCTACTCTGCCTTTGCAAGTGGCGCATTTTCTTGTGAATGCAGCCATGATAGATGTGAATACGCAGGTTGTGTAATTGACCAACATGACATCAAGTGTTGCATCAGCAATTAGTTGCAACTTGTTTTTGCACACATTTTTGAAGTAGGCTGGTGTTGTTATTGCTTGTAGTATGCGTATGTCACGCGCACGAATTAACCCCCTCTGCCCCACAGACAGGGGGAAACATCCCAGGAGCATGAAGAGAAAGGCTTCACCTGAACCTGAGGAGGGCACCGCCTTGAAGCACAATGGAGACGGTCAACAATGGCTACCACCCCCTTCAGATGCTCTGAAGATGCCCCCAGTGCCGCCGCCAAGCTTCGCCTCGCAGCCGTCTACAATATCACCACACTCCCGCACCACTCCGCCTGAGGCTGCGCAGAACGGCCAGTCTCCGATGGCTGCGCTAATTCAGGCGGCGGACAACGCAGGAGGGAACAGCTCGCCGAAGGACGCCAACCAAGTCCACTCCACCACCCGCAGGAACAGCAGTAGTCCGCTGTCACCGTCGTCCATGAGCCAAAGGAGACTGGCACAGAGAGATGTTTCAGGCGCGGGAACACCCCATGTGCCCGGCATAGACCAGGTTCATCCTCAAAGCATTCCGGACTCCTCTGTGCCCAGCAGCATACCCCTCTGCTGCACGCTGTGTCACGAGCGGTTGGAAGACACGCACTTCGTCCAGTGCCCGTCGGTGCCCTCTCACAAGTTCTGCTTCCCGTGCTCCCGGGAAAGCATCAAACAGCAAGGAGCCACGGGCGAAGTTTATTGCCCAAGCGGGGAGAAATGTCCACTGGTGGGCTCGAACGTACCATGGGCTTTCATGCAAGGTGAAATAGCCACCATCCTTGCAGGAGATGTGAAAGTAAAAAAGGAAAGGGACCCTTGATTTTACATATGATCTTTTTTGAAATACGAAAAAGTATGAACCTATATAAATATATAAATATGAATATCCCATACAAACCATCCAAACTGAAACTAACGGACTTGTACATATTGGACACAAGGGAAGTGTATACTTCGTAAACATGGCTGTATAATTTTTGATTTTTTGAATACATTGTGTTTCTATATTTTTGAAGATAAAGGTATGTACTCATTATAATGGACTACGTTCCTCTGTCGATGTTTAACAATTTCTTGATGTACTTTAGGTCTGGTGGCAGTTCCTGTTAAACGTAGAATGTGACTAATGCAACTCTACGAGCACTTGGCGAAACTGAAATGCTTCTAGCTGTACTTGTATGCACTTGTTTAAAAATTGCCAAATACAATTTCTGATCTTGTATTAATTTGCTGTCTGTGCTTGCTTTTTATCGAGGTTTAGTAGCCTGACGTAGTTCAAGTCGACCTGCACACCAGCCTGAATGAGAGAGGTCCACCAACGTGGAACTGTAAAACCTGACGCACGTAATATCCTCACAGTAGGGAGCCTATTCCGAGCGAGATTTTGGAGCTGGAGGGTAGCCTACAGTCGTTGGCTTATAATATCAAGCAACGTGCATGTTGTATTTAAAGCATCGTGAGATAGATTACACTGCGTTGCATATTATGAAAATTGTGAGTTACTAAGTAGGTGACCCATATCAACATAATATAGCCTAATTGATAATAGGATGTAGACAAAAAGCCGCGTCTGAATAATTTTACGTCATATCATCATTTCTGTTCAGATAATGAAAGTGACTGTTGTACAGTATGCTATAGTGGAACACTAGACTACTCCTGACCACGAGTTGTGGAAATTGTCGAGTCAGACATGGGTGGAGTTGCATGGAATGAAATTCTTTAGCCCATTGCACTGAGTAGTGTGCTGATTTTTAAAGGCTAAACAAAGCTTGGGTCAATCGGGACTTAATTTGCTCCTTTTTTGACAGTCAGTTTCCTGGGTAGAAAGGAAATATTAGACTTTGAAAAGGAAAGGTCGGGATATAGGGTTCCTGTTGACTGTATGCTAATTACGTTATTAAAGTTGCTGTTGTAGATTGTCTTTTTTGGCAAGTTCTTGTCTATGCTCAGTCATATAGGCCATTGGTGGATTATATTTCTGAACGATGCCTTTCTATTCCGCGTGTAGAGAACCCAGTGACGGAATATTCACTGCCATATGCACATGTTGGACGACACATGATAAAATCTTCAGGCATCAAAACATTCTCAGTCGTTGTGCAGCGTGTTGAAATCCCCAGCCGCCCTCATTTTGGCTTTGTTGTTAGGGAACGCCCCCGTTCTTGATAATGTGGGGTTGTATATCGCCGTGTTACTGCAGCGAAAGGGGTTAAATTATTCACTAACATTGGGAGTCACCTCTTGAATGAGCATTACTGTTCATGCGTTACAGAGACCAGTCCATCAAGGTCAGTCTCTTTGGATAGCTCAGGGCTTTGGATCCATTACTTTGCGTCATTTCCTACAGCTTACTCAACAGGGACTTTAGGAATGAGTATTGCAGCTCAGAATGTCTGTAGTTTACCTCTGCTGTTAATAGCCTGTATACGTGTTTCCTCATTTGTTTTATTATTGAATTAGCCTATTTGTTGAAACATTTCGGATCAGACCACAGGCACTGTCTAATGATTCTCAACCCCTATTACTTAGAAGGGCCGGTTCATTGTAGAATAATATGGGGTTGGAATGAACACGCATGGGCATGTTACCTAATTAAAGACGGGTCTATTCCAGGGAGTTCCTCATTCTTGTTGTACACTCATTGTCCTACTCTGTGTTGTATACTGTGATATGCAGACTAGGTGAAATGGGACAGGTGAAATTACTCACATCACAGTCAAACACACCCACACAAGGACACAAATAGAGAGAGTACAGTGAATTAAGAGATCTCTGTAAAGTACAGTGGCCAATATATGTACAGCTTTTTTTTTTTTTAACGACTTCAATACTGCTCCTCAACTTATTGATTAGAGGGGCATGATTGTTTTTGCATCTTGCTCATCTGGTGTGGCTATTCTCAAACTGGCCTTTATTGACACCAATAGGCCTATGCTATGATAATCTGACACCAATATGCTATAATAATCTGCCCTAAAGTGCTTTTAGTGCTGAGTGTTACTTGGCAGGGTGAATGAATCATGTGTTTTTGAAAGGAGGAAAATGGACAACCGCATGCTGAATCATCATGTTTAACATTCACTTGCATGGCAGTTTATGGCTGCCAGCTTTATAAAAGAGTCATATCCAATGCAATACAACAGTAACACAAAAGCAACATCATTCATACACTGATTATTCTCAAATGAGCACCAAAAAAGGTAATTTGTGCTGTTGACTTTAATGGTGACGGGTGCTTGGACCCAAAGTGGTTATGCATTTCGGAAAACTAGGGTCTGTCATAACAAGATGCTTTGCTGTTGCCTGGTTACCTGTGTGCGCAGTAAACAGAGGGAGGGTATGTGGACACACGGCGAGTCGCTCTGCATGCAGCGAGCATCAATCCTCCTGGCGTCTCTGTGCCTCTCTGTCTCTGTGCAGCAGCAGCAACAGTGTAGCTGCAGGCTATTAGAGTCTGGGGCCAGCGGGGGGAGATGCTGAAGGGAACAAACAGATACTGCAAAGCGCACACAGACACACACACACGCACACACACACACACACACATGCACAGAATAAAACATTGGCAGTATTCTTGGCTGAAAAACAGAACAGCTCATTAGAAGCCATTTGAAATGACAGTATTAAAAATATGGAATTCCTTTGAGACATATACATTCATTATATCAAATATCAAATATATCCATCTAATGCTATGCTATTTTCCTAGTGCATTATACACATATAGTGGAGTAAATACGGGTGCACGTATCTGGCAAACACAATTGTCTAGAGAGGAAATTAGATCCGTCAACAGACTCCTTACCTCTGCACAGGGCATGTCATTCACTGTTTGCCCCAGGCAAAGATATGCTGCTTAGCTCATTGTTAATAAGTGACATATTTTGTTGGCATAGTCTGTAAAGCATGTGGATATCTGTTGTTAAGGTGAAACAGGCCTTTGTACCTGATCAGGTTACTCTTATCAGCAGCAAGGGGTGTCTCCAGTCTGTTTCCTCATGTAGGAGAGGGTGTATGTGTTTTTTTTTTCAACCAATATTTTATTCTTGTTTCTGGAAAAAATAAGGCGTTCGATGGTTAGTTATTTTAATGAAATACCTCCCATCTGGTGAAGTCATGCCACTGAATATTTGTGTCTCAAAGCTAATTTAGTGCTTGCTTATAATTACAAAGGACGTTGATTCCACATATCCTTCCACATGGTGAAGAGATCTCTATAATGCAAATCATTCATTTAAGCAGCACTAAGGAAGAACTGATATTCATGCCACTTGGCATCAACATTTAGTAGCATTTAACGCTAAAATGGTACCCAGCTAGTTGAAATATGACTAAAGGGTTATGACCCTGCCCAAACAACAACACTGCGTAGTGCAAGATGAACTATTTTGGGCATGCATTGACAATGTTATAACTCTTTGCAGTATCAGAATGAGTTTGAAATAACTGCTTGGTGTTGCTTTAAACTACCAGGGCATTTGCTTTTTGCACTCTTACGTAATCTCATCTTTCTCTTGTGAACCTTCACAGAAACTGTTTATCTATGTGACCCCGTCTTTGTGACCCAGTCTTACAACAGATGAAGCAGTCCTCTTGTCTGAGATCATTTTGGCTTGGCATGGCTAAAGTACGACTTTAATTGGTGGCTGTTGCTATGTCTGTGCCTTAGCAATATTTTCCTTTGGTCTGGTAAATCATTTATGCAGCTCACAGTTATGCAGCTCACAGTTCATAGTCTGAAAAAAATGTTACAGCCCACATTTTACGATCCATACTGAGAAATAAGAGGCACAATATACTGTATAAGTGTAATATACTGTAGACGTAATGTCCTCTCGTCAGGGTTAACACATGACTCATCTGTCATCTTGTTCATTGTCAAACAGACTTGCTTAGATCATCTGCCCTCTCAACCTGATTACCATGTGGGTGACTGTAGGTTATTAATGCGTTTGAGAAGGTTGCAGTGAAACAGATAGGCTGAGGGCCAGCAAAACACTTGTCCCTCCCCTGCCTGCTGGTATTTAAGTAAAGGACAGCAGAGACCTAGACAAGGCTATAAACATTTTATTACCACAATGGTGGGAAGGGGTGCAATTTCCTAAAAGAATAAATATTTCTTATCTCTGTGAACAGTGCACAATGTGTGAGTGCATGTGCGTTCACACACACACACACACACACACAAATACACACACACAGGGCACATCCCAGGGAGTGCGGCGTGGCAAAATATGTCTGTGAAAATGAAAGCTGGGATGGAGCATCCTGGCGCTTGCATTAAGCCATTATATCAGCCAGTGCTGTCATCTGCCCAAACACTCCTCCACGCGTCTCTCGCTTCTACAGCAATTACACCCAACCAGTTATTTCAGCTTTGAACTTCCAGCTGTCACGAGAGGTTGTGTTTTAGTGAAAGGACAGAAGCGCTTTGTGTTCATGGGCCCCTCCTTTTTATCCAAATAGCCTTGTGTTTTATTCTTCTGAGAAAGCTTTGTTGTTCTGTTAAAAAAAGAACCATTCTTTTTTTCCCTCATTTCTTCTCTCTTTTCTTTTCTTTCTTCCTTCGTCTTCTGCCCTGAACTGGTATGCAGATGTTGCTCAGAAGATCCCCCCCGCCTCTACATCTCTTATACTCCATGAACAGGACAATTTTGTTTCAACAGCCATCTTTTCCCTGAACCAAACACACCACACCAAGTGATGGCAATAATCAGAGGGTAAATTCTGCAGTTATTTTGATGTGGAATGCAAGCTGTACCAGCTGCTCAATTATTCTGTTTTTTATTGTTGTTTATCAAAGTTTGCAAAGTTTGCACTTTGATAAACAGGAAACAAAAAAGGCCTGTACATGCAGATGGAAATCCCCTGCAGTCATGTATGGCAGACATCACACATCTAAAAACGCAGACACATCGCTCGACTGGTGTCTGTAAGGTTGATATAATTACTGTGGCATGATTTGTGAACGGGGTCAGATCCACTGCTGAGTGTTTTGGGTGTGTGAATATGTCTGCGTGTGTGTGTGTGTGTGTGTGTGTGTGTGCGCGTGTGTGTGTGTGTGTGTGTGTGTTTGTGTCTGACTGCAGACATGTGCATCCATATTCGTAAGCTGTCAGCCCACAGTTCCAGGCGAGTAGGATTTGGAGGTCTGATTTATTTGGATAAAAGCAGGCCATATCCCAGAGCTTCCCCCGGGTGCTGGAGGCCGTTTGACAGCGTGTTGCTTCGTACACCGAGTGCTGGTCAACTGTCACCTAGGGAACTAAGAGGGCTGCATGGTGCAGGCAAAGCCCTGGATATAGCTCCCTCATTAATGGAGCTATGTTTAGCTCTATAAATCAAACGCACGCAGCTCGAGGTGCTGTAATCCCCAGAAAGAAAGACACAGGGAGCAGGGGCATGCCAAAAGCAGAATCTGGTCCACATTCAGCAAGTCCCAGTATAGCTGTTACGCTGTTTAATTTTAGGCCCTGCCAGGGAAAACAAGGTCACCGCAAATTCTGAATCGAGGACACGGTGGAATCTGTCTCTTTTTCATCAATCAAAGTTTCCCTTTGGAGTTTTGGCCCCAGTTCGGCGCGAGGCACAGTAATGACGGCTTTTTCCTCTTAGTGCGAGGGAAACCAGCAATTAGGTTGCAGGGAGCTTGATCTGGGAGACATGCAAAATTTCCTCTTTGATTGCTGGGTTGCTGTAAGGGCTGAATTAAGCCCTCATGGAATAGTTGGCCTGCTTTGCCATCTGGGGCAACTGACTATTACAAGAAGCCCCAAAATCTGTAACAAACCGTAATTAACAAAGCACCCTCCTCTTTCTGGCATGAGCAAAATAATCTGGTGGATCTTTGATGGCAAATCTCCTCATGATAATCACACTTGAGTTGAAATGAAGGATGGGGGAACCGTGGAAACCTATATTTTTGTCTCATGCACAGCTGTGTGCACATCCAGGTGTTACGCCAGTGGACTATATTGTTTCATGTATTTCATTTATTTGCCATTGCCTGTTCTCCACCTCCTCTGCCTTTCATCTTAAAACACCTCTCCGCCCTCCCATTTTTCTTTCCTTTTTTTCTCTCTGTGTGAGGAATTTATCTCTCTCTTTCTAGTGCTCTTCTCCATTAATCTGCTGCTGTCACAAGTTCATCGCTTTCCTCTCCTCCATCCGTGCCCCATGTGTTTTCCCTTCCTCCATATTCCTGCTGTGTGAATCATTCTGGTTTTCCGTCTGACTCTCTTCCTTCCGTGGCAGTGCCACAGCTAAAGTATGAATCAGGCCTGTGAAATGGAAATCAGGTCCCTCTTCCCACCCACCCCTCGCTTTTTTCCAGACATCAAAACCTTTCTGTGCCGCCAATGTTTTCTTTCAGGACTTGGATTGCTGCCAAATCAGGGATCTGGAGCGGGGAAGGGGAGAGAGAGAGAGAGAGAGGAGAAAAAGAGATGAGTTTGAAAACTGAGGAGACTCATACAAAGGCTAGTCTAGCACAAGTGGCCTTTTTCTTCTGTCAGGCATTATCCAGGCAGCCTAGGCCAGGATCAGCTGATAAGCCCCACTGACGTGCATTCATGTCAAACACAGGCGGGGAAAAGGAGGGAGCGGAGCACTCAAAAACAGGAAACCCAGAGGGAAGGAATCCAAAGGAGCCAATCTGTGGCAAGCATCCAGCTGGGCACGAGGGCCTACACAATAAAGTTGAGTCTTTTGAGTCTGTGTGCATCAGTGAAAATAGGTGATCACATGGTGACTACTGATGCTACTGTAAAGTCATTTTTTCAAGAAAGCATCAGCTTCGGTATTTAAAATGAACTGAGAACATGTAGATATAAATATGTATAGTTTCCCCAAAGGATGGATACGTTGTATCATACTGCAATACTTTTGTGGATAGGAGAAGTATATGTCATTGCAGTGCTTTGCTGACCCATATTGCACTTTACAGTTGAAGAAAGCCCTTCTCTCCTACATCCATGTCTGCTATGTTAATGACCAGTACAAACATGCATCCTGCATTATTTCTTCATGATGTCTTCTTGAGTAGTATGGATGATGTTATAGCAATTGACCGTACAAGAGAAGACATATCAATATTTCACTGGAAAAGTACATCCAGTGATGAAGTACATCCAATGATATTTTTCTGATGGACCTTCATTCAGTGAACATACATCTGAAATAAATGGCAGGAAATCAATGGGTTCTATTGCTCTGTGGAACACTCTCCACATCGGTTGGACTGCAGTGGCTTTATAATTGAACTCTGTTTGACACAGGGTGATGAAATACTTTTCACCCACCTGTTACAAACCTTTTCTCTGAATTGGTGGGTTGAAGGTTCAGACTGGGCTGTGATTTTCTAGGAAATAATGTCAAAGAAAAGAGTTATTATACTAATGACTAGTGATTGTTATAATTATAGGTGAATGAATAACACTGCATTCACTCACTCAGTCACTTACCATCAGCACTGCTGGAGTACAAGGACCACACAGAGTATAATGATACCTGCTTTGACCTTTGGTCAGATAGACAACGGCCGAGAATTGATACGCTCTATGCATCCACAAATTAGATTTTTTTTACACCCCAAAATAATGGAAATTAATGGGATTTTGTGTTAAACAATAATATATTAATTATTCAGAAAATATTTGAAATAAATGAAATCATACAGAATATCATTGAACGGTGGTTATCTGATACTGCTTGTTTCCAAAAAGTGCACTATGAGAGTTGATGATTAGCTTTATTGCATGGTGTATTATTAAATAGAAAGATAGCAATCCAAAGAGCACTGTGTATGCAGTGCACTACACCATGTGTGCTTATATCTGTGTGTGTGTGTGTGTGTGCGTGTGTGATGTCACAAAAGCCTCCCATATCCAGTCCCCACCCCTCTGAGCTGGGCAGATGTGTGGACGTGACACACCGGAGCTACAGTGTCTGTGTGCTTTATTTAGTCTCTCTCTAGGCTTTGTGACCAGTCACAACCAGAGCCAGAGCCACAGGCAGAGTTTTCACAGGCAGTCAGCAGAGCCACGAAGCTCAGACTGCAAGCCATCACAAAATTAGCCCCCCCACCCACCCACACACCACCCCTACACCACTCCTCACCAGCCACAGCCCCTGAACATTTAATGTACTGTTCAAAAGCCATGTTCTCTCTATGGTCTGAATGCTGTCAGACTCAGATAAGAGCTGTTATCCAATGTTGAGAGATGGGGCTGTTTTTCATGTTGAGTGCAGTGGAGCTTTTAACAGTGCATCTTCCAAAGCTGCTTGATCTATGGCCATGGACTACAGGAGCACGTTCTCTAGGATCTGTGGCCATGGACTACAGGAGCACGTTCTCTAGGATCTGTGGCCATGGACTACAAGAGCACATTCTCTAGGATCTATGGCCATGGACTACAGGAGCACGTTCTCTAGGATCTGTGGCCATGGACTACAGGAGCACGTTCTCTAGGATCTATGGCCATGGACTACAGGAGCACGTTCTCTAGGATCTGTGGCCATGGACTACAGGAGCACGTTCTCTAGGATCTATGGCCATGGACTACAGGAGCACGTTCTCTAGGATCTGTGGCCATGGACTACAGGAGCACGTTCTCTAGGAGCTTGCTGCTCCTTCTTTTGAGCTGTTCAAGTCATGAAAACTACTCTTTTTTTAATACATCCTTAATGTGAAAAAGGGTAATTTGAATAATTAGAATTTTTTTATTGCATTTCACATTTAGTTTTGATTCTTTAAATTATGATTTTCTTTATGTAATTTATGAAATAATGTCAATTGATAAGATAATAAAGTACACAATACATTTTTAAATAAAAATAAAAGTCTTAAGGGGACTTGCAGGACAAATAAGGAGATGTGTCTGCTGGCAGTGTAGTATGGCAGACATGAGCTGAACTGAGAGGGGGTGGGGAGGACTGTGCAGGGCCCTGTCACTGACAGGTGTTTCTCTTCTCTCTGCTAACCTCAAGTGCATTATGCAACCACGGGGGAGGACTGGGTGAGGAGGGTCATTGGATGGCCCAGCTTTGCAGAACAGCTGAGTGGGACTGTGTGTGTGTGTGTGTGTGTGTGTGTGGGTGTGTGTGTCAGAGGTCAGACAGACCAGATCTCCTTTCACCAAAGAGGCACCCAGCAGAACTCTTAACAGAATGTGCTGTCATTTAGGCGATTCTAAAAACAAGGCCACAGTGCTATTTTGACACTCTGAAGTCAACTCAATTAAAGCAAGGGCTTAAAGAGAAGACATGGTAGCCTTGTGCTTCGGGCATCATCTGCTTGCTCTCTCTCTCTCTCTCCCTCTCTCTTTCTCTCTCTCTCCTGCTGTACATTGAGTTTGCTACTGTAGATCCAAATACGACCCAGTGTCGCCCTGCCATGCCACTGGGGTACATAGAGATGGAAGGTTGGTGGGTGGGTGGGGTGTATGTTTGTGTGTGTGTGTGTGTGTGTGTTGGGGGGGGGGGGGGGGGGTTGTCACAGAGGGATTTCTGAGTAAGTTTGTTTTTGAGTAAGCTTGGTGCCACACCAAGCATGCAGAGAGGGAGGGGAGATTAAGGAGAGGAAGGACAGGGATAGTGAGAGAGAGAGAGAGAGAGAGAGAGAGAGAGAGAGAAAGAGAGAGAGAGAGAAAGAGAAATGTCCTAAGCCTTGGCATGGTGTCAGCTTCACTCTCTCGCAGCTGCCTCTGGAAAACTCTGCTCCCTGCCCTACTAAACCACCAGGCATGACAGGAATAACAAGAATGGCTGAGCTGCCAGTCCACATTGGGGGCTCTGTCCAGCCTCCTCCACCCTCATCCCCACCTCTATCACTCTCTTTCGCCCTCCCTACTTCTCACACTCTTTCAGATAGATATTTCCCTCATGCAGGAAGGCTATCAGACTGGGACAAATGCACTGGACCTGCACAACGGTGGAAAAAAAAGCAACAATGGTGACTGATAGGCAGGGACAATATGCATTTGAGTCCCTGGTTTAGCAGCTTTTGTCTGGGCCAGACCACTGAGAGGGAGGCCCTCTGGGCTCTGGAGAGGGCCTCTGTTTTAATAGAGTCAGGATCCGCCGACTGCTGAGTAGCAAAACACCGAAACGCAGAAAAGTCAGCTATTTTACTGGACTAAGCGCTTGCGTGGGTCACATATATTTAACGTGTTCCCGTATCCAACGCACAGGATATCTTAGAATTCACCATGGGCATTTTAATATACATGAGTTGATCTTAAAGCAGGGACAACATCACTTTATAATTATATCTTTGTGCTTCTGTAGTCTGACAATGTCACGTCCTGTAAATCTGTCACACAAGTAATGAAACACCACAAGGAGGAACAGTCACAGTGGAGTGCTGTTTATGTCCATCCAAATAAGAGAGGGGCCTCTCTGCAACATGAACGCTCGAAACCACAACCAAAATAGAGCAGTTCAGAAATGGCTACCCATGTGTACTGACATACTTGTGGAATCATAACAAACATTCTAGGGGTAGTACCAAATCTTAACTGTAACATATGATTTGGCCAAGCAATCGGCAGGTCTGTGTTTAAGTCACTTCTTTCCCCTGCCAGTTTGTTGCATAATTTATAAACATGGAAGTGTCATTACTCCCAGTATTAGATTCATTTTGATACTAAGTAGATTTAGTTAGAATCATTTGTATCATCATAAAACCAAAAAGTGGCCTTTAGTGTTGAATATTTTACTTCTTTTGCTTTCACGTCTTTCACTCTCATTCTCTCTCTCTCCCTCTCCACCCTCATCCCTCTCTAGTGAGTGTGTACATCAACACATGCTCAGAGTTAATAATAGTAGCACCATTCGCCTCTGACACCTGACATTTCCATGCCCCTGTGAGCGGCATTGAGACTTGGCATGCCACTGACATTCCACTCCTGGGTTTATCCGTCTGTTAATGGCAGCGCTGCCACTCTAACAACCCCACAACCCCACACACACACCCTTGTCCCTGCGCCACTTCAGCTGACACCACCAACTATGCCCACCCCCACCACCACGCCCCCCTCTCCTTTTAACAACTGCCACGTCAATCCACGCCTGTGCATTCGCTCAGGGCATGACACGGGGGTGCACCCTCTCTCTCTCTTACTCTCTTTCCCTCCCTCTCTCCTTCTCTCTCTCTCTCTTTCTCTCTCTCCATCACTCCCTTGTTCTTTTCCTGATCTCTAGTGGCACTAATAATAAACAAGTGTGATCATGGGTGCCTCAGATGGTAGCATGCATCTGGCCACTAAATGGGGAGTGAGCATTGCATCAGCCGTGTGGTGGCCGTGAGGGAGGCGGGGGTGGGGGGTGGGTTGGCATGGTGTGCAGGGCAGGTGTCTATGGCCTATCCCCTCCCACTGGAGCATTGTGAGTGTGTCTGATTGTGAGCTGCTGTTGCTACGGATACGGAGAACATCTGCGTGCCCACGCCTGGTGATGTGACATTGTCACTCACGTCTACTCATAGCAACCAACCAATTCGTTAATGGCTTTAGCTTGCGTTGCCTGCCACTCAGTGCAGTGCAGGCAACACAAGACAAATGCTTCAGTGCATTTGTCTTTCTGTAGCTGGGGAAGATTACGCTGGACAGAGAACAAGTTGTCATTTGGAGACACTCTGTTGCACACCTTCAGTGCATTTGTATTGCTCTGTTCTTGACAAAACCCTACGAATACCTCACTGAGAAGCATTTGCTAAATACCAGCCAACTTCATCTTTGAATTATACTGTGTTGCAACAACAGTTGATTCATTTTTCAGGGTTGAGCTCGTCTTTCTGTTTTGTGTGTGTCTGTGTGTGCCCATTTGTGTGTGTGTGTCCGTGTGTACGTGTGTGTAGAGTGGCGGGCTGAAGGTGGGGTCGATTTTCGTTCTTTGTCCACTTCTTGGAAGCCCCTTGTGAAAGTCCATCTGTGGCTTTCTCAGTGAGCATACTGTATGTTGCCCTTCTAAGCTTGGTTTTCTTGGCAGTCTAAGAAAAGCCACTGCATCCATTTGGCCAACACACCATGCCAGCGTATCAGTGACAAGCGCTAGGTGGGCTCCAGCGCTTTCAGAAAAGCACGTCTCTGAAGTCCTTGCCAGTGTGGTCTTAAAAAGGATGATTTCTTGTCACATGCGTACTTTTTTGGAGGGGGGGGTTGGCATTTCCTAGAATAATCCTCTGACTACAGAGCCTACCTACATCCAGCACAAGCTTCAGACTCTGCTCTAAATGAGAGAAATAATTACAGTTGTCCCCATGGCTCAGATGGGATCTGATAGGGATCAGGGTTGTGTGTGTGTGCATGTGTGTGTGTGTGTGTGTGTTTGGGGTGGGGTGTTGGATGGGGGGGTCGGCTGGCCCAGCTTTTGGCGCCAGCTTCTTAACCCCCTCTGGCTCTCCGCCCTTCTCTCTTTACACCTCACATGTGATTGCGTGCCAAGCAATCTGCCATCACAGAAGTATCACCTGCCTCCCTTCTCTTGGCATCACATGGGATACATTAATGCATTGTCCAATGCCCACCCCCTCCAAATTCAGTGAATCAATGCCTCCTATTCTGAGAGCATTTACATATGCATGTCTCTCTCTCTCTCTATTTATTGAATTCATTTCATTTATTTTGTTTACTGCCTGTATCTTCCACCTCATATTATAATCCACTTGGCTTAGAATGTCATGATTGATTTTTACATTATTAATACTCCATTTGCAAGTTGTAATAGTCATACTTATATAGATTTCACTGTACAGAGAACTGGAGACTGCTCAACCTTAAGGATTTAGATTTTTTTCTGACCTTTTTGGAGACCAGTGTAACACTGACAGTGAATTTAACTGTGACTTTTTCAGCCAGTTCACCTTTGGCACAAAAACACATTCGAGATCTCGTTAGCCATGTGCATCACACCATATTTGGCACGTGTGATCTCCTTCAATTGGCCTTGATGGTGTTTGTATTGAAACCCAGGAAGTTGAAGCTCACCAGAAACAACACTTCAGTCCCTCCAGCCTCTTTACTTCTCATCCAACCTCTATACAGTAATGTTTATCTTGAAACAATAGAACAGGACCAGCTACATGTTTTCTGTCAAACGAGCTTTGTTTCTTATGATATTCAATATGGCCATTTGACCTGGCATAACTCAGTGAGCTTGTGGAAGTAAATTTGTGTCAGAAAAACACACAACCCTCCTTTTTCACACACACACACACACACACACAGACACACACACACACACACACACAGTCCACATTTTCGCATCAAACTTGCCTCTTTTCCTCATTCAACATGACACATATGCACAGGCACACATGCTCCATAGGAACCTGGGGCTCAAGACCCCGAGGTCTGCCATGACTCCATGAGGGTGTGTTTGGGCCTGTCCTCTGATGCCCCCCCCCACAGCCCCTTGAGCTGGCACCACACTGGGGGAGGGGGTAGGGTGTGTGTGTGGGGGGGGGGGGGGGGGCATCTGGTCCAACCCAAGCAGGCCCAGCGGTCCCAGACTGCCTCCATCTGTGGCATCATTCCGGAGGAGCTCAGCATGCCAGCGAGCTCTGGCATGCCAGCCAAGCCCAGTCCAGCCCAGCCCAGCCTGAGCAAGCCTCACTCGGCTTGACGCAATCCGACGACGCAGCTCTGTCGTTTGGTTGGGAGCTCTATTTCTGTTTGGGCTACCTGCCTCCGAGCCAAGCAGGAGAGCAGCTGCTGATGCCGCTGTGTCTGAGCTTGCTTATTCGTCGCCTTGCTTCGTGTACACTGGAGGGCAGACATGCTGAGATAGCGGGTTATTTTTTGGGGCCGTGGTGCCCCGAGGGGGCATGAGGGATGGGATGGGGTTGGGAAAATTAGGCAGGTCAGACACCCCCCCAACAGCCACCACATACCACCCCACCGCACCCCAACACCTCATCACCCCAGCCCCTCCCTCCCCAGGAGGATTTACCTTGGGATTACTCTCACAACCCGTTCATGGGTATGTCAGTGTGAGTGTGTGTGTGGCTATGTTTGTGTGTTCAAATGTGTGTTGTGTCAGTCTGTGTGTGTGTGTGTGTATCTGTGTGTGTGAGAGTTTGCTCTGAAGAGGCCAGACCAGAGAAATGGAATTCAGGCTATTCCAGACAGTGTGATGGCCGTGGAAGTCATGGATGTAACCAAAGCTGACACTCAAAAGCCAGTGTCATTTCCTATTGGCTGTGGTATTTCTTGTACAAAGTGTTCCACTAGGGTTGCAATGTCAAACTCCCATTGGTCCTGTCTATTTGCAGAGTGCCCCAACTACTTATCTAATGACATGGTTGGACAAGTGGTCAGAACAAATATCTCAACTGCATCTTATATGTTCATTTTCAAACTCTCCAAAACAACACATGGATTCATGTTTATTCATGCAGTTGATTACTTGATGCAGTTGTGCTGTATGTGGATATAATCCTATTTGTCATTTGAAGGCTTCTGAATGTTTAAAATGTTCATATCCATAACTGACACTCAACTTTTCTCAACTTTTAACTCAGTAGTGTCAAGTTTACGTCTGTCTCTGAAACCTTTCATGTTTTTCTACAAGAGAATATATTATTCCATCCTGTAAAACCATCTTTATGGGCCATCAGAGTGAGTTAATTACAGAATCTGCATGTGAACTGCTTCATTAATCATCTTTGCTGAGGTTCATGCTTGGTGTAATGCTGTAATGTTCTCTCAGATTCTCCAGCTCATTCCGTAATGAGTTCTTGTGTCTGAAAAAAAGAAAACACACGTACACACACACACACACACATATATATACACACACACTCACTCATGCAGGCTTCATTGTCATGTCTTCTCCTAGAGGTGATTTGACAATAACAATTCATAACATGGCAATAATGACTGTTAATAATTGTGTCTCATTAATTTGATTAACATTTAAATGCTGAAGGAGGCTTCTCTTGGCTTGGCTCTGAAGGCAAACACAAACCCAGTGATGTTAATTGAACAAGCACCCTGAGTGTAGGAAGGATAATTAATCAGTTTTTGCTCTCGCTGTTTGTGCTTTGCTATCATCTGCTTGTTGCTTGTGTCAGTCAATTTCAGACAGCTGTTGCTACGAAAACATGATTTTCTATTTATTTATTCATTTGTTTATTTAGTTCGTTATTTGTTGCTACTTAAGTCGAACCCACAGTTGTCATGCCTTTATAAAACTCCCACTTAGTATACTAACTGTCCCCAGCAGATGCTTGGAATAAGCTTTGGATGAACTTGGAGTATGATGTTCAAACACATGACTCCCGTACCTGGTGTCACTGTGTCATGCTATTTTCGCCTCTCCATGTGACTGCCTGTGCTTTTTTGGACATCAAAGGGATACCCTCTGTCTTTTCAGCATAATGCTTCCCTCATGTTCCCTCGAGACCAAACAGGGAGAGATTGTTGATGAGAGAACAAAGGGCTGTTTGGAATGACATTACATTTTCAGCTGCCAGGACGCAACTTGAGAGAGGGAAAAATGGCAAACAATCAAACGTCTTTGTTTTTCCAAACAGTACATGACATTGTTAGCGGTGTTGATTCGAGTGATGTCACTGGCATGGGACAACCTGTTTATAATCCCAACACTGACCTGCCTAGGGAGCATGGCAACAGCATAATGTGGATAACAGGTCCATAAAATGTATGCAATAGAACACACACGTACCCCTCCCAAACCAAGAACTCTGGAGTTTATTTCCAGATGGATTTATTACTTTTTTAGTTGCATTTGAATAGAATGCAAATGGTGATGTAACAGTTTGCTGATGTGTCGAAAACTGTCATTTGAGTTTCTGGAAGATTCTAGATCCCCTCGAGCAGCAGCAGCAGCAGCAGTTGCTGCGCCTCCTGACAGCCCAGCGCTCTCCTGTTTCAGCTGTGCTCATGACTCTGGCTGTCCCCTCCAACCATTATCAACCCAGACAGGGCACACATACACACTGTCTCCCCCAGACCCGACCCAGCCAGGCATTCTCTCTCACTATGACACTGCAGACAGACGATGCTGAGTTAGTCTCTGACAGCAAACTAAGGAGCACAGCATTTTGCCTTGTGATGAAAATGTAAGAAAATTACTGAAAGTATGTAAATGGGTGTGTGTGTACGTGTGTATGTGTGTTTTCTTTTTTTCAGACACAAGAACTCATTACAGAATGAGTTGGAGAATCTGAGAGAAAGAGGGATTGAGTAAAATAAAAGAAAGAAAGACATAGACAAAGATGGAGAGGAACAGAAGAGAAGAGAAAAGAAAAGAAAGGAAAAAAAGAGATTAATTAGAATAGAGAAAAAAAGAGAGTAAGAGGAAGCAGAAAAGGAAGAGTGAGAAGGGGTGAAGCCTCCACCCATGTGTACCGAGTGAGCCCACACAGGCTGCTCAGATAATGACACTTATATAATCAGAATGATGAATGCCTCAGATTCTGGCCCGCACTGCACCTCCTCCGCCTCGAAGGACCAAATGTATCAAATGAGCTAAAACAGCCTCCATCAATATGGATGGGCCACAGAGACCGAATGCGTGGCCACTTCAGCACCCATTCATCTTCAGACTGTAAACCCGTTATAGAACCTCGCAACAGGAATAGGTGGACTCTCATCTTTCAGATGAGATATTTTTGGCCCACCCAAGGATCTTACTGACTTTCGCCCACTAGTGATTTAACTGGTTACATAAAGCATGAAACTAGTGGCAAAGCATAACTCATAGCAATGGTAACAGTTTGATTGCATGAGAAAACAAACAGCCATGAAACAATGACACACTTCATTTTGGGTGGGATGGTGTTGTTGGTGGCTTAAAGGGACACCAAGGGTGGCTGCTAAACATCCAGCCTTTGGGAGGTTCTGTTCCCCGGCAAATGTAATCAAAAAAACCTTTTTCATTCAATTACTGACTGTCCCTCACTCACCCTTGGTCGCATTGTCTGGCTTATACAACTCAACCTGATTAATGGGGAGGGAACAGAAAAGCTGAGGACGACTCACAACATGCAGAGGACAGATGACTGGTTTCCCATAATATCTAGGAGCCCTGTTTGGGGGAGCTATGGCAACCTGTGCCTGTTGGTGCAAACACAAACACTTCTGTTCACTTTGTCTCTGCTGGCCCACTCTGACCCTGGACTGCTGAGGTGTCTATATTGGGAATGGTTATATAAAGCATCGGTATGATGTGGCAGCAAAAGGGGTGATGATAATTGCTAACACAAAACACTTTTCTATCTTTACTCTGCACTAATCATTGATGTGAGTCTTTTTTCTGGAGCAGTTGCTGGTTTGAAGTCATGTGGTGAAATCCTGCACATCATACAAAATGATTATATCTTCAGTCAGCTCTGAGAACATTCACGTTCAAACGACATTACCTCATGCAATATTGAATCTCTTAGAGATTTATGTAAAATTCATTATAAACACTCCACCAAGCCACTGTGGCTCCGCGCCCCCCCCCCCCCCCGCCCCCCCTTTGTATCTAATTTTACATGCTTTCTTCTCCGAATGGATTACGGCCAAATTGTGCTTCCACAGGAAAAGAGAAAGTCCTAACTCACACAGAGGATTACATACGGTTACGTGTCCAGATGGCAAACTGTAAGGCTGACGGTCACAGACAGGTTACACCAGGCCTGCAACTGAACTGAAGTACGTGAGCACCACAAGAAAAAAAAAAAAAACTAGTGTATTTTTTTGGAATGTGCGGTCCGCGTTCATGTCTGGTGTAGCTATTGCCATTGATTATAGAGGAAACTAGCCTAACTGCTTCAGCAGTCATGACAGGGTTAGCCTTCATTCAAGTTAAACACCCATGACCATTTCCGTTAACTATGACTATTAGCTATCCACTAACATGAATAGCATTAATGAATACTCAACTAATGAGACTGTGCAAGTAGTAATGGATTATCAGGTTCTCACCACCTGGGCCTTCTGGTGGTCCTGTTTGAGCTGTTAGATGAGGTTTGATCCGTCTTGGATGGGACAGCTTTGGGAAGTGGGGAGGGGGGCCTGTCCTGTCCTTAGGTAACATTCTCACTAAGAGCTAATGAAGAAGACCATTTCGGAAAAAGATCAAGGAATTGTGAAGCCCATAGCTTGCATTTATGCTAGGAATAACTCTCAGCCAAGCAAATCTGGTGCTGCAGACATAATGAATTAAAATTGTTCTTTGCCCTGGCACAGGTATTGGAGTGGCCAGAAGCACAGAAGCTGAAGGAAAAGCTGGAGAAACAGAGGGAGGAGTGGAGAAGTAAGACAAAAAAGAAAGAAAGAGAGAGAAAGAAATAGTTTCAGATTGCGGCATTACCTGAGGCATGGATGTGAGCCTCATTACTGGGCTTGACCGCTTTGATGTTGCGGCTCTGTGGCTCTTGGGGGGGTGGGGGCGAGAGCCGAAACGATTCTAATTAAACAATGAAGGCAGAGATGCCCTGAAGAAAGGGGTCTTTGAGCAGCCAGTCATTGCCCCATTTAAAGTGAGAAGCCTCCTCTGAATATCCAGACCAGGCAGAGGTCCAGCAGTCTCTGCCTACAGCTCCTCTCCTGACACTGAGGGGGGTGCCTGAGAAATTTAGGTTAGCCCTTTTTTTGTACCCAGCAAATGTGGGCCAAACGCAGGTTAACTTCTCAGAAAAGTACCACAAAAAGCTAAACTGCTAAACATTTTGTAGGCTGACATCTTTCTCTATTGGCTTGTATATTGGTAGGTGCTTTTGTGCTGGGAAAATGAATCTCTTGGTGAACTGTTGTGGCCATCCTGCGAACAGGCCTGTGTGACTGACAGTTTGCTAGACAGTGTGATATTATTAGACAATAAAGCCAGTCATTCTCACGGCCACGCTTAGGGTAGTGTAGTGTCCTTTGAAGTCATGTCTAGATGTCACTTGTCTGCTTTGTTCAAGGAAAGCTAAAAATAGTTGGATTTATACTCTAAATTCTTGTACCTTTTTGTTGCTATTTATTTTGTTTTACTTGTTAGCAAATTATAGATATTTTTAGAACTTGTAATATATCTGCTTGGTGTATGACTATGACTACACTATGTACCTTCTATATAGCTGTGACTATAATGCATTCTGGTAGAATACAATGTGTCAAATAAAACCTTTTATGCCTAATTTTACATAATTTCATGTTTTGGGGAATAGTTGATAGGATGTTATCTAGGGACCCTGGATTTTAGAGAATGATCTAATGATCATTACTGAGCAGATACATATAGAACAGGTTTCTGTTTCCCAAAGCATAGTTGCTAACCAGCTAGTAACTTCATTGGCATAGTGCACAGACCTCAGAGGCATAGGGTTAGTAGAACAGAGTAGTAGGGTAGACAGCATGCTTTACCAAATCTGCTCGAAATGCTCCACTGAGTGTAGACTAGAGGCCCACTGCATATCCTCCCCCACACCCTGTTTGTTGCAAACTAGAGGGGTGCTCAGAGTGCAGAAGTCTACCAAGGTGAACACATGCGAAAGTGAAAGTATACTCTTTGAGCTGTCTAGGATGCTGTATAGCCTACCCAGTGTGCAGTGGGTTAAACCTAGAGCAATGCAAGTGAAAACTCAGCCTGGTAGTTTTTGCAAAATTCAACAGACTGACGAGCAAGCAAACAATTAGTCAGACAAACAAGCTGTACTGAAAACATAACCTCCTGAGGTAAGGAAAACACTAGGGTAACTGGCTACTGGTATAGGGTGTCCTTGATCATATCAATCATGTTCAGTAATTGAAAAGCAACACATAATAGGTTGGTTTTGTCTGCCACAGAGGATGTCCATGAAAACCACAATGAGCTGCGTGTACTACTTCAGCACGATCGAGACACCCATTTGTGTCTCACCTTAAAAAAAAGATTTGTAACTTTGAAGAAAAAAGGGGTGCTTTTTAAACTTTAGACAGAGTGAGAGACACATGAAACAGACTCTTGCTGTGCCTTAAACTCAATAATTCATCCAGAGATGAAGAGGCTCTGCCTTAAAGCACACACACACACACACACACACCTATACACACACACACACACACACTTATACACACTCTCTCCTCATTCCTGCTGCGTTCCACTCTTTTCTCATTGCAAGAACAAAAAAACCCTCCACTAACAGACTGTTTGTTGACGCAGCTTATTTTTTACATTAATATAATTGTTTGTTTTCTTTGAGAAGCATGATGACATCTCAGAGCTCCTGGGTGAGATGACTGAGCATCAGCTTAAATGATGCAGACAGCACTGCTGGAGAGTAGAACAAAATACAGGAGCAGAATGATGTGCTAATATAAACAAGACATTGCTGCCAACAACAGTCATTTTTTGTTTGTGTTCCATATTTTGATAAAAGTCATTAACATTGAAAGCTTTTTCTGTTTTCAAATAAAGTATGAAACTATTCATATCCTTTCATAAGCCTTAAAATAGTGCTTATCTTGGTCATGCGTGATGGGAAGGAAAAGCTGATGTCAATCTTTATGTGTTCCTTTTACATCCTGTGCATGCACTTCAGGTCAGCTTTCAGGTTACTGATGCTGCCAAATTGCAATGCAATCTGAATTAAAAGTGAGGGGTGACACCCTCAATGAACGCTATACTGAAAAAGCATTATAAACACATTCATCAAGGGTTATAATGCATTCATAACGTGTTATGACTTATTTCATAAATGTAAAATGATAAAACTGTCTATACAATCTCATGACTGTACATTATAATATTCTCTTATAAGTCTTTACAGCTTGAAGTGCATTATAAAGCTTCAATTGGTTAGTTGTGCTTCATATGCCCAATTGCTCATGCCAAATAATGAAATGTTACAAGTGACACTGCATACTCTAAGTGAGATGAAGGTACTCCTGAAAATCAAGAAGGCACCGTTACAGACAATAAATAAAGTGGTCCAAAAAAAAGACCAACGCTATATAATGGTTTGTGACACTACAAGTTGTAAAGGCTTATATGATAACATTGTAAATCCTTATGAGGGCAGTCATGAGAATGTAGAAACAGTTATGAACACTAATGTCATTAGTCAAAAGGCTTTATGAATGGATCATAAGCCTTCATGCATGTGTTTATAATGCTTCATGAATACTGGGTTCATAGAAAGTGTTACCAAGTCCTAAATCCTGGTCAAACATTGATATTATAATCAATCACTCCCTTCCATTCAGATTCTCTTCACTGACAGTTTTTGATTGGATGACTGGATGACTGAGTATTGCAAAACACTGGAGGTGAGCTGCTATATTTGTTTCCCATTGGCAGGAACATCTACAGAGGGAGGGACAACAGACAGGGGGCAGTGAGGAAAAATTGGCTGAGTTTTTAATAAAGGATTTTGGAATAGAATCTGGAATCTGAATAGGCCTGAAGCTTTCACTTAGGCCATGCACAGGTCTCCTGGTGCAACACAATCCAGACAAGGCTAAGAATGGACCAAACAAGGCCAACATTCTTCTGATCCTTAATCTCTATCAGCAAGCTGTCCTCTGTCCTCATCTAACAGACAGGTGTTAAAAGTTACTCTCTCTCTCTCTCCCTCTCTCTTTCCCTCTTTCTCTGTCAGACTCTCTCTCTCTGTCTGAATCTGTCTAGATATCTGCGTTCCACAGCCCTGGACTGACAGCTTGCATGGTCACATGACCACTAATCTGACCAAAGCCTGGCCAGCTCTGACTGGCAACAGATAAGCCCGGCCTGTGATTGGGCCGTCCCTGTGACTGTGCTGGAAAAAGCCACTTGTTGACCGTCAGTCAGTCAGTCTGGCAGCCAAACGGACATGGGGGCAGGCAGGGAGGCAGGCTGGGACACCCCTGTCTCTGGCCTGTCTCTAAGCCCCAGTGCACACACACACACACACACATACACACAGGGGAGGGGCCAGGCTAGGCAGTCTGAACCCGTTGACTGTTTGTCACCAGTGTTTGTGTAATGGGTTTATGACACACACTGTGACTCACTGGCCATGCCATTGTAAACATTAGCCCTGCAGGCAGCCTTTGAGGGATTGTGTGTGTGTATTCTATTCAGTGCAAGGAGGCTTAACAGGTTTAAGTACTCAAATCACACTGCCATTGCTATTTAAGCAAGGCCACAGAGATATTACCTGGGTGGCACTGGTTGCGCTGGTTGCCGGGGCCTGCCATCATCAGAGATAAGCAGCAGCAGTAAAACATTGTGCCGAAGATCAAAGTAATTGAACGTGTTTGTTTTGCTGTACGCCTTGTACGCGGAGGCATTTCTGCAATCAAATCCTATTGACTCGTAGCCTCTGAAATCACCCTTGATGAGATAAAGCAGCATGACAAGCCGGGTGAGAAAAAGGCCCCTGCTACCTGGAGCCCGGAGTCTGTCACCACTTCAGCTTATCGTTGTTTCTCCTGCACAGGGGTGCATAACTGTGGCGTGAGATTTATCACTAAGTCCCTTCCTCACCACCACCTTTCCAACAGACAGACAGACAGACGGACGGACAGACAGACAAACGGCTCTAACAGACAGACAAAGAGAAAGAGTCAGACAAACCGGCGTGCAGATAGTCAGTCTTGACAGTATCAAACTGTCCACAAAACACTACTTCAATCAAATGCAGCACAGGGCACTAAGCCTATCAATGCCTTACAGATGGAAAAAACATCTCAGTGTGAGAGAGACAGAATGGAGAGAGAGAGAGAGAGAGAGAGAGAGAGAGCAAAAAAAGAGTGAGAGAGATAGAGTGAGAGGAGGAAGTCTGTTTGAGCTACAGAGAGGAAAAACCTAGTGCTAGTGGGAGGGAAGGAGGGTGGGTTGCTAGTGGGGTGACATCAGCGTGCGGTCAACCAGTCAAACGCTATAGGAGAGGACTAACAGGAGATGGCCCTGTCGCCGCCGAGTCATATGGTGTGGGGTGATGTTGACACGGCCTTGCAGATAAGTGGACAAGCCATGAGCAAGCAAGCGAGGGCAGACATGGAGGCCTGGCAGGCAGGACACCTAGAAGGCCTGTTTGGCATTGACTGCAGTGAATGTCAGCCATAGTAGAGTGAGTGAATACAGAGGAACAGTACTGAATTGAGTTACTGAGGAACTGAACAGGAAGTTCAGACTCAAAAGACACATATGTACTTTTGCTGAACAGTGATTTAGTTTATTTTTGATTAGTTTATTATTTTTTGCCTTTCATTATTTTGTAAGAAAGAGAGTGTTTATTTTCAGACACTTCAGACCCAGCAATACAGGTGAAGTGAATGCGATGAAGTAGCACAATGCTGCTAGTTTGCCCAGTGACGTGCTACCCTCAAAGAACACCCACGTGGCTCTCCAACCCGTCTGCACACACTCTTGATCCCGTTCATGGCCGACATGCAGGAGTGTTTCCATGGCAGGTAGCAACAAATATCTAGGGTTTTGGGGTTCAGGTGGTGGTAGTGACAGAGGGGTTCTTGGTACGTCTTGTCTCTCTGGCGCTGCTGTCTCAGGTGCTGCCTTCTCAGGTGCTGCTGTCTCAGGTCAAGCGCTTTTGGTTCAGACTCTCTAAAATCACGGTGCGCCAAACACAGCACCCATGGGCCAACCCGTTTGGGTCGTGCCTGCTTATCGTCTGTTCCAGGCGCTGCGTCGTGGACAGTGGGAGAGCGCCAGCTGCATTTACTGTGTTATTTGAAGGCGTGCTCTTGTCAAGGACGCGGGCGGAGACGGAAGAGTGCAACGTGGCTCGAATTCAAACTATCTGTGCGCACACAGTCCTGCCAAGACCCCCTGTTAGTGACACTCACACACACCACACACACACCTCCCCTGCTGTTCTTTTAGGTAGCAATGGTCCTGAGTCCTTATCTGAATATTAAAAAGCCCCCTTTTTTGCTAATGGCTTTGAATGTTACATGACTATGCTTTTGTCTCACAATGAATGAATGAAGTGAGTGCTGTAAAGGATCATGGGATGCCCTGCCCTAAAGGGACTATGGGATAGGCACCCATGTGTCAGCACATGGCATGGGTAGAATGTGGCCCCGAGTGTGGCTTGGGGTCGTCAGGCACACACACACACACACACACACATACACACACACACACACACACACACACACACACAGCTGCTTTGTGTTTGCCCAGTCACCCACCTCACTAATCCAGCCTGCAGTGACCAGATGCCAATGGCAAGCCAAAACCTAACTCTTGGATCTGGCTCCAGATCAGTTTATAGTTCACGGCACTGTGATTAGCTCCAGTCCGAGATAATGAATGAAATTTGCATTGTGACACAACAGATGTTTTTGTCCTCTGCCTGCATGGAAGATACCTTTTCCCGGCCATCTGGATGTGTTGCTTTTACAAGTTACGACTTCACTGCACTATGTGTTGCAATGAGTCATGAGTCATATGCTCATGAGCAAACATGAGCGGAAGATATGCTTGGTATTGTGTCATACCTGGAGTACTGTTACATAATGAGCTATCAGTGAGCTAATTATGCTCAGAGAAAAATTCCCTAGGCTATTGAATCCAGCTGCTGAAAGAATGTTTGAAATCCGCCACTCGCTCTCGTCAGTAACAGCATATAATGGCAAAATTATGCAGGTGGATATGTTTGTCTGAAATGTTTGACGTCCCCTTATTTCTGCTTGATATTATCATCCCAAGCCTGAGGTTGTTGTGCCACAGCCAGTTTCAGATTCAGTTCCAGTGCAAGTACTTAATCTTAAGCATGTCCACAGGCTGCCTAAGCAATAATGTTCCTGTCATACCAAACAAAAGCCTAACAAACCTCCAAACTGATTCTCTGTGCTGTGTGTGGATCGGAATACCTAATGGTGTGCTCATTACCTACAGTTGATGAAAAACAAGAACTAAAGCTTCTGGGTTAGCATCATAGCATTCCTTTGTGCTATGCTTTGTGACATAAAACTGTTAGAGCACTAAGAAGCATAGTACACAGGAAAACATGAGTTTAAGATAATCTTCTCTTTTTGGATATGATCAATAATTCTAAGTCTATTTTTTCTCCCTAAGGTCCCTAGTTAATTTTCATGAATTGAGATGAATGTGGAAAGAACATCATAACATTCTATGAACCTCCCACACCTACTGTTCCCCTTCCCAACTGGATCACTCTAGACTGATTGCTATGTCACATCTGACACAGGGTTTGGACTCTGGGGAGATAACAAGTGATTGAAAACGGATTGAAAAGGAGTGGAGGTTTGTTTGATGTTTCTTTGGCACTGACCAAGCTCTGGCCTGCCTCTGGGCATGCAAACACTAGGGCTTTAGAAACCGACGGGGCTTGCCATTGGAAGTGGGATCACCAGCGCGAGCCAATCAGTTTCAGTTCCGGAGATCACATGACAATAATGTGTGGACAGGTTCATTATTCATTACTCATCACTCTGCCATCATCCAGTTAAACCTTGTCTGGACTCGTCCAGAAATGCAAAACTGGTCAAGCAACATTTGTTGACACAACACACACACACACACACATAAGCATTGTCTGTCTTTGCCAGCACATGCGGTTTCTGTCCGCAGGGCATGTTGAAGAGAGACATGCTTCATCAGTGACTCCTTTGTCAAGGCCGTTTAGGGCTCTCCCAACTGAAACGGCCCTCCCGCCACTCCCATGAAAATACTACTGGGCCTGTGTCATGCTGTCAGGTTATCAAGTTGTGTAACCGTGCAAACCAAGATGGCGCTGACACAGTTATAGGAGGTCAAAGTGCAGTAGTAACACTTTTGAGGTTCTGAGGTAACACTTCAACTGCATTTAGCATTTGCTCAGGACACTTTTCAGCAGGCTGAAGAAAACAACAGCAAACAAGCTACCAGTTCAGGAAGAACTTTCTAGAAAACAAAGACAGTTTAGCATGGTAAAAAACGCTAGCTATATTTTGCTGTCAGTTTTGTTTTGATGGAGTGCCAAAGCAGTGAATTCATCTCGCTATTGTCTAGGGAGAAAAAGCACAAAACAATGACAGGCACACGAAAAAAAAGGCAGACTTCCTGAGAGTGCCACTAACAGTCTCTCAAACAGAAGGAAACCCAAGCAGGCTTTCTGCTGACAGTGACTGTGTAACTGAAATATGCACGGCCTTGGCAGCGCCTTGCAGGAAAGAGGACTCGGTGAGAACTGGCATGCTGACACTTTCACACAAAGGCACACATTCACGAGGTGCCTGCAGCAGGCCACCATTTGTTTTTTCCCCCATCTTCCTTTTTTCTTTCTTTTTTTCGACCACGTGTGATGCGTGTCACACCCACTATTGTTGAGGCAAATTCCGTAACCGACAGATATCAGGTCACTGAGGTTCTGCTTCACTTCGTAGTTATTTTTGACAGCGGTGTGAGTCATTTGCGTCGGATGTAAGACTGAAAGTTGGTGCAACATGTTTGGTGTTAAGCATGTTGTCATACCAAGGATCGAAGGATTCATCATCCTTTGAGTGTTCTACATGACTCATTGTTTTTTTTTATTCATTGTTTTAGATGGGCATGAGTAACATGTTTTGGAACAAATGTCAACGCTGTGTTAACAATGAGCAATTGTAGATTGTTTCTAAAGCGTTAATCTGAGTGATTTGTGGGTCAGCAAGCATTTTTTTTTTTTGCTTTTCGTATCACAACAGCAGGCAGACAAAACCGCAGAAGAATGTAAAAGGATCTGAGAAAAAGGAGAAGTCTGAGGAGGAAGGATATTTGGCAGTGCATCTGGCAACTCTGAACGACAACTACCACTTCCCTCCCTGCAGTCATATGACAGTGTTGTTAGCAGCGCATTTGTCATGCTGTGGTTTTGTAACTGACTCTCCCGCCCCACCACCACCAAGAGTTCCTGAGGTTGTAGTAACAGTAACACATGGGGTGCTGTGCAGAAGAAAGCAACACAACACAACGCAACGCACATGCTCTTGATTAGCCTGTGGCCTAGACAGCGCAGAAAAAAAGCGGAAGACAGACGAAAGTCATTTACTTCTCTGTGCATGTGTGTATTTGTGTTTACCCATAACAGAGCTATCGATTAGTGATTGCATCTCTTGAGGAGAAAGCAGTAAGAAACGAAAGAGAGAACAGAACGGAACGGAAGATGCGTACATGTGTGCTTTTGTTTTGCGTTGGTCTTCCCCAGGGTGGGTAGATACAGAGTGCCTGGACCATCACTTGTTCTCTCTCTCAAGCACTCTCTTTCTCTCTGTCTATCTCTCTCTTCCTCCTTCTATCTTTCTCTCACTCAGAGGATGATCAACAGCTTTGCCTTGGCCTCACCCTCTCTAATCCTGGGCTGCATGGTGATTTTTCCCCTCGGGTAGAGGAGAAGTGTGCAGCATGGAATACATGGTCTATTGCGTCTGTTGAAATAAACGAGTCATCCAGGCGTCCTTTCACACCACTACATACTCACAGTGATGGTTAAATGAGGGACTGGATGACAGATGAAACAGTCACTCGCGCACACACACACACACACACATACACACATACGGTCAACAGAGCTGAAACTGTCTTGGAGTGTGTGGGAGAGTAGGAATGCTACACATTCAGATCTCTGGAAAGCTGAAGGGGACAAGTAGTAGCTGTATGTCTGGTAAACACTTTAAACTTACCCAATGAAAGAATATAAATGTGTGAATGAAAGAATGAATGAATGAATGACACATGTTGAGACGGCATGGGTTAATCATGAGTCTTCCCAAGTCATTTTCAAACAGAATATTCCCTTTAACTTTTGGAATCAAAACAGATTTGGGAGAGAAGTGTGTGCGATTGTGTGTGTGTATGAAGGTGTGTGGGTGTGTTTATATGTGTATTTGTGTATGTGTTTGTCTGTGTGTGTGAGCAGGCAAAACTATGATGTAGCCCATGTGCTCTGTGAAACACTCTGCAGTTCTGCCAGTGAACAGTTTGAAGCATTGGTAGAAATGGGTAATCAGTGAACTGTTTGAAGCATTGGTAGTAATGGGTAATCAGACTGCTCAATTTCTCATTGTTGTCTTGTCCTGTGAACGAGACACTTCCACTGGAAATAAGAGCTTGACGAATCAGATCTGCTCATCCATATTAGTAATCTGTACAATCTAATACAGGGCCAACTGCATTTCCATATTGGTCCATTTCAGGAGGTGAAAATCACTGGAATTGTTTGGATAAGAGATACAAATGGAACAAAAATGTTTTAGATTCAATTGAGTCTGCATTATGTCTGTGATGACTGGTGCTGATAATGAGAGCTGTGTTGTGTGGGGTGGGTGTTTTGTGAGTGTATGTGTGTATGGAGTGGAAGCACATACATATCTTGATGTGTCACCTTGGAGATTCAGGTGGACAGCTGTTCCATACAAAAGCACAACTTAATTGGGGGGGTTGAAGGTGGGGTGGGGTTGGCTTGACCTTATTGTCCGTGGCCCTGCAGAATGAGCCTCCTCCCCCGTCTCTCCTAGTGACATTGTTTCATTTCAGCAGCCGAGTACACGCTCTAGAATTAATTACTAGCCGTGAAATGTTCTCCACACCGACACCGCTGCTCGCCGGATTGAATACTTATGTAAGGGGTTTTTTTTTGAGAGGTGGTGGTGATAGGGTGGTGGAGATGGGTAGTGGGAGCGTCGCCATGACGACCTGCTGCATTCTAGCACATGCTTCCACCTCCTGCCTCATTGAAGTGTGCTGTTTCCATGGCAACGTGCAAATCGGAGCACTCTGTCTCTTTGATGATGTCTCTCAGGAACTACACAAACTACTGAAGCCTCATGGAGAGGAAGATGGAGAAAAAGCACAAGAGCAAGAGAGAGAGAGAGAGAGAAAACAAGAGATGGCAAATAAAAACATGCAGAGAAGCACTCTGCAACCCTTCCTGCCATGATAATTATAGCCATGGAAAGGTTGCATGGTGAGAGGTTGTAGTTCCTGTACATTTTAGTGCACCATGTTAATGTCTGATACACCTCCACATGCCAAGCATCAGTTCAGTTGTTTTGCTGCAAACACTTTTGCCTCTGTTGAATGCTCAATGTCTGTGTTAACCTGATTTAACTCCTGACCTTATTCTGGTTGAACTGGGAAGGAATTTTCCCCCTGCAGACACCCTCCTGTGTGCCTGACAGCTTAAAAACTAGAGCACTCCTCAAATTGGCTGTCATTGCGTGCATTTGAATTCTTATCTTCAGGGCTCTCTCTCTCTCTCTCTCTCTCTCTCTCTCCACTCTGTCTCTCGCATGGATGCATCAATCATGTTTAAGTAATCTTGTTGCATCAGCAGTGAACAGTTTGTGGTTTCTGACAGCCCGTTTTTCTCTGTTCAACTTGTGCAACTTCCCTACAGCATGTAACTGCTAAGGGGGCTCCTAACTGACAAGAGGTGTAGGTGTGTGTGTGTGTGGAACTCACCATCTTGTTTGTCTATCTGGCTCTGTTCTGCTTATGCTCCCTCTCTCTCTCTCTATCTCTCTCTCTCTCTCCCTCTCTCTTTCTGAACTTTTTTCATGGAGAGACTGTTTTATTTTTTGCACAACATCTGCACACCATTTTGCATCATGCAGTCGTTGTGCTCTTCAGCAGTCTGTGCAATGTTGGTGAGTGTTGTGAATGGATGTCAGGTAGTGGCATGTCGTTGACATTCAGAAGCAGCTGCCCCTGAGTAAGGTAGTGGGCAGGCCAGCAGTGGTGGTGGAGGTGGTGGTGGGGGGGGTTGCTTTTCCTAGCTCTCTCTGGGTGGAGGAGAAATAACTCTGGCACCAATAAGCAGATGAAAGAGATCAGACACGTAATCCCCCCATGAGTCAGAAGGAAACCAGCTTGGGGGGAGGTGTGTGTGTATGCTTGTGTGTGTGTGTGAGCCATTGCAGTCACAGCCCCCTTCTTCATTTCATCACACAACCGCTGGAACTTCAAGGCACATCTGCTGCTGAGGTTTGTTCACCATCCTCTTCTCTCTTTCTCTCTCTCCTCCCCCCATCAGGGCTTGGCTCTTGATCTTCCTGTTTGGTGGCTTTGAAGTGAAGGGGTGTTTTCATTTTGATGGGGCAAACTGACGAACGACTGAAACAAACAAGCTCATTTTAATGTGCACAGAAATTCCCTCCGCTGTCCTGCACACCAAAGGTCAGCAGGTGCACAGTAAAGGCCCGAGCTTACAGTGCATGCAGACCAATGGCCTCCTGTCCCAAGCATGGGAACATGTGGACAGAAAGGAATTGTGGGTTTCTTGACATGAATACTGTGCACACCCCACCCCACCCTGTTCTGACCGTCTTTTTAAAAAAGCGGGTAGAGAGGTATAAATAGATTCCCCTAGTGGTGGATGGGGAGCTGGTTGAAGTGGGACATGGTGGGCTGGTGCCGTGAACTGATGACACAGATGAAAGAGAAAGCAGCCTTTGAGAGCTCAGCTTGTCCTTGGGTGTCTGTCAGACAGCTGCTACTGCTGCCACTACTGCTCCAGAAAAAATAGAAGACCTGCAACTGACCTTTGAACTCTCATAACACCCGCTGCTTCCAGGCAGAGAGAAAGACATGAAATACTTCTCAGTGGTCTGTGTGACTGGGGTATTTCCCCCCCAAAGCCAAAATAAAAATGCTAATCTCCCTCATGTGATTCATAATGCCCCTCTGAGGCCAAGCTCTGCAGCAAACAATAACCACAAGAGTGCAAATATTCCACGTCTGTGTTTGGAGGAAATGTACAACGGCAGTTTCTCACTTTCACTCAACTTTCTTTCAAGACACTGTGAGTGTGTATGTCTTTGTGTGTGTGTGTGTGTGTGTGTGTATGTCTTTGTCTGTGTGTGTGTACATGTGTGTGTGATGGCATTTCCAGTTTTCATCAAGACTAATAACTGTTATTTTGTGCTGCCTCCAACTTGTTTCCATGTTTCAGGAAAAAGAAATGATGACCTCAGTGATAACCAACTTCATATGAGTGGACCTGATTATGTAAATTATAGATTATGTAAAAATGTCTTACACACACACACACACACACACACACACATACACACACAAAGCATCAGAAACTTACAGAAATGGTTAGAGAAGTTGGAAAGCCCCATACAGTCACCGAACTGCAGTTGTATTGTGGCTTGTTGTGATAAGTGGCATAATCTAGGACAATCTTGAAAACACACCAAGTGGCTTCACACTTTGTAAAAAAACACAAAAAAAACCCCCAAAAACACACACACACACACACACACACACACACTCACACACACACACACATTGAAACTCAAGCAGTCTTTCACTCTGTCAGATGACTAAAACACTGTTTGCCTGCTGTCTCTGAGAGGCTTTCTGATGGTGTAAAAGGGAACTATTTAGCTGTGTGGCTCTCTGTGTCTCATTGCACTGGGAAGGATGAAGTTTTGTTGATGAACAATTTATACCATGGACAAAAACCTCACACATTTACGCTTCTACTGTTGTCTTCTCTGATTCTTTCTTTAGTGGCACTCTACCATTGATTTACATAGCAACCATCCTTTACAAAAACAAACAATATATCTAATTATAATAATACTAATACTAATAATAATTATAAAAACACATACAACGTCACTGCATCTGCACACTTTAACTGTGTCTGGCAGTGTGACCAGTCAAACACAAAAGCTCTTGGTCTAAGGGGAACATTCTCTCACCTCATTGTGCTGTGCTTATGTGACCTTACCCTCTACTGGCCTCTTTCAAATGAGTCGGACGCCACCCATCTTTTGACTGTCATCACAATGATTGTTGGCATGGTAACATCTGGAATTGGATGAAACAATGTGTTCTTTCATGAGGTGGATTCTTTGGACAACAGAAGGTTGTGGACACATTCAGCTCCGGCAGGCACAAACATCAGTAGAGGTGATGCTGGCTTTGCAGCCAGGCCCATGCTCTCTGTGAGTTGATGTTGGCAAGGCTCAGACATTCCATGCTTCAGCATTGCCATTTCAGTCTTTGTCAAGATGATGAGCTGAAAGCAACACACACATACACACACACACACACACACACACACACATACACACGTATGCACACACACGCACACACACACATTAAAAAATTATGGTCATCGAAATCAATGGGGACTGTGAACCAGCCCATCACTGAACATAATAGTGAGAAGACTGCTCCTGTTGTGTTTGACAGTAAAGAAAAGAATATTGCTAAAATTATATTGCTAATTGATTTCAAAGTCTTTCTGCATGGCAGATGGCGAACTGCAGTGTGACATATAGTTCATTTCCACCTGTTTTATATTTCCTGAAGTGAATCTGTGAATGGTAAGGCACAAACGTGTTTTTCTTCTCTTCTCTCGGCTGTTAATAACAACACTTACATCACCATGTGGGTGTCTGGCATGAGGGAATCTGAAGCGCGTCAGGAACGAACACGCCACCGCGGTCCTCACACCCTCAAGTGGGACACACACATCCCTGCTCGTCTAAAAATGTGCTGCTTCATTTTACTGTATGTACGCAACTGCAGAGAGAGAAAGAGAGTGAGTGAGTGAGTCAGAGAGAGAGACAAGAAAGTTCACCTTTCTCACTGTGTCAGAGTTTGATTGAGTGTGAGAACAGCAAAATGTGTAAATGGAGTGCAAAATATAACTCAGGAACTCAGTGTGAGGATGAGGAAAAGCAGCTAGAAGAAGAAAAAGAGAGAGAAAGGAAGAGAGAGGAGGAGGAAGAAGTAGATAAAGAAGAAAGAGAAAGGATAAAGGAGAAGTAGAAGAAGAGAGGGTACTATGCATTTTGATTATGGATTCCATTTGCCTGCATTAGCATTCATGCCAAGCCTCCAATTAGCGCTAGCTGTGGGTGGAGGATGTCTGCTGTTCCCGGCATTGGGCAGGAGTGCGTGCGGGGAATCTGCGGATTCAAACATCGCCTCCGACGTGTCCTGGCCAAGGTCTGGGCGTGAGGAAATCAATGGCAACGCTGAAAGATTAATGTGGCCGTAAATGAAAAGATTTCATTTATTACAGCCTTGAAGCTAGAGCGGGGATGGCGGGGCTGGCTTGCAAGCACGCCGTCGGGGTCCTCGGGTTGGAGGGCTGGTGGGTGCGAGGGGTGGTGGGGGCTGGCTCACAGCGCCGCGAGTCTGCTGCGCTCTGCCGCAACGGCATGCCAGTGCCGTGGCCCATGGACTGCAGATGAACATCATCCTCCCCACATGCATTTGAATAATGCATCAGGAATCAGTTGCAAGAACAGCTCTGGGACGCTGAGGTGTCTGTCTGGGCTCAGAGGGGGTAGGGGGGTGCTTGGATAGAAAAACAGAGCTAGGTGGATAGATAGAGAGAGAGAGAGATGGAGCACAAGAGAGAAGTAGAGAAATATGGCTAATTGTATAGACAGATTGAGAGACAGAGAGAAAGGAAGGAGCACAAGAGAAATAGAGCTTAGGTGGGTAGACAGATAGATCAAGAGACAGAGAGAGAGAAAAACAGAGTGAAAGAGAGAAGTGTAAGAGCAACAGAGAGAGCAGTAGAGAGGCATAAAGACAGAGAGAGATGATTGTTTACGAAACAGCCTTCGAAAGCCTTAGAGAGCCTGAGCCAAACCCAGAGATGCATTAGCCTAGCCACAGGCTGCGCGCTAATGACCATAATGAGGGGAGAGAGGTAGACAAGTGAGTGACTGAGGGACTGGGAGATGGAGCAGAGCGGAGCAGGCAGCCCATGAGAGGGAGGGTGGTGGTGGTGGCGGCTATTTACTGGCTCTCCCTCCTCTGATTGCTCAGCGCCATGGAGACTGAGTGGCGTCTGACCCCGGCACTCTGACACGTTCAACGGAGCAGCCACAGCGGTGATGGCGGCGGCAGCGTCAGTAACACGCCCCATCTCCCCCGCTACAGTCTGAGACGGAGAAAACAGATTTGACATGACTCAGGTTCAATAAGCTCTCATTGCATAGGGCTCGTCAGCGCAGTGTTTATCTCACAGACAGTATGGCCCCGACTGACGATCCACTCACCCGTAAACTAAATATACATGTTTTTAAACACACACACACACACACACACACACACACACATACACAAACACTGGTACATGTGCACATACTGTGTACACACACAGAGACAGACAATTTGTGTAAAACAGGAAACAGACCTCATGCAGTGCCTCAGTGCAGTGCCTTTGTGTTCACGAAAAGACAGCGGGGAGATGGCCCTGATATAGTAGCCCTTGGCCAGTCACACGTTTTGTGCTCCTTTCATTTACGGTATTGGTTAATGTTGGTGTGTGTGTGTGTGTGTGTGTGTGTATGTGTGTGTGCATGCAGTGTGACTGGGTGTGTGATCATGCATTGATATGCGCAAACATTCATACCCACATGTATAAATGCACAGACATATAAATGACTTTTGTGTGACATTATATCTGTGTATGTGTGTGTGTGTGCGTGTGTAGGTGAGCTACTGGGCATATGGCAGGAGAACATGTGGTTTCTGGAGACTCTCTCTCTCTCTCTCTCTCTCTCTCTCTCCCTCCTTCTCTCCTCTCCCTCCCTCCTGCCTGGCAGCCTAGTCTCATAAAGTTCCAAGTGACGGTGGGTGTAATAAAAGCTGCCTGAATCCAATGACTCAGCACTTCAGCCCCCATCTCATTTCAGCCCCTGCTACCACCCCAGCCAGCCTACTACTTTGCCCTGCCCCCCAACCCCCCCCCCCCCCACCCCACCCAACCTCTGTTTCCTGGCATTTAACCCTTTCCTACCTCCCTCTCATCTTCCACTACCACTAGCCACATCCATGTTAATAAGCTCTCTACCCTTCTCTTGCCTGGGGAACAGGCCTCTGGTATGTGGTCCTAAGGAACCCTCCCTCACCCCCATCCCCACCACCACCCCCCCGCCACATCACCCCCGTCCCTCGCAAATCAGTGCCTAATCAAGTCAATGTGTGCACCATCCTAAAAGCCCCTGAGTTTGGAGGGGGAGGGGGGGTTCCACCGCTTTCTTTGATGTCAGACACAGAGACAGAGCCCCTGACCTCTGGACTTCCACAGCTGCAACACAGGCCTCTCTCTCTTCTCCCCCCCCCCTCTCTCCTCTTAGTTTCATTCAGCACAAGAGAGAGAGAGAGAGAGGGAAAGAAAGAAGACTGATGAGAGACAGAGAGCACTGGGAGAGAGAGAGAGAAAGAGAGGAAAGAATGTAGGTCATGCATTCCTCCAGTGAAGAGCTGTCTGCGCTCACTAGCAGGCGAGCGCCGCCCAATCAGGCCAGAGGATTTCCGGCATTCCACAGCACGGCTGGCCCAGCCTATCAGGTTTCCTCTTCTCTCGCACGAATCCCACAGTCCTTTTCATACACCCCCCCCCCCCCCCAAACACCCCCTTGTGCCCCCCCAAGCAGATTAGTCTTATCCTCAGGGTATACAATCAAAGCCTTCTGCAACAGCTCCCAAATGAGTGACTGTACTATATGGATGTGTGCACGTGAACTGTGACACACATTAGTCACTTCCTATTACTAGCGATTACAAAGCAGACTTATGGCCTGTTATCACTGCAGTCTGGGGGGGAGAGTTGGAGAAAGCTTGGTGTGGTGGGTAATAGTGAAAAAAGAAGAAGCCCCAAGCCCTGAATCTTCAGAATTAACTAGCATAAATCAACATCATAGTTGCCTCATTCATGCCAATTAAAGGAGAAATCCAGTGTGAATCAATCCATGACCCTTTTCATGTCACCAAGTGCTGTCGGTAGGAAAAAGCCTATCTACCTTGATACACCAAAGACTGAATAGTGAACTGGCAACTAACACTAAGTGAATGGGGCACAGTAACATACTTTCAGTTTCATTTTTCTATGGCCCATTCAGTTAACATTAGTTATCGGTTCGTTATTCGGTCCATGTTGCATAATATGTTCTGGTTCTTTTTCCTACAGACAGCATTCAGTGACTGAACAACAGGGCCATTGACTGATTCACACCTAATTTCTCCTTTAAGTCTTTCAAGGTTTAGGGTTTAGGGTAAGGAAGGACACTGGGATTGAGGAAAAAGGCATTCACCCTACCTATGCACATATGCCCCTATGCCCTTATGCAGACAAATGTCAACATGGATGTTCCCACATCCACCAGAAGTGTAAACAGATAACCCAATGCACACGTCCACACATTCATCACGAATGAACGCTTAAACACCCACACGCACAGATGGTAATGGGGCACCACAGCTTCAAATAGCTTCCTTTTCTCCAGCAGACGTGTGAGGACTAAGACACATGCAATGTGACACAGCCCTGGTGGTTGCACACATGAAGACACTTCCCCTAAACAGCTGCCTACTGCAGGACGGAAACTGTCACAGAGGAAGGCCTCTAATTCAAGAACTGACTCCTCCATCATCCCTGAACCCCCTCTACCCTCACTTCCTCTCATTCCACCTCTCTCCATTAGTTATTGTTTTAGCTACCCTTCCAGCAGTGGGATGCATGACAGGCATTTTTCTGAGCGCCCTTCCCACTACCCCTAATCCCCCCTTCTTTGCCTGCCCACCTCCCTCTTTCTCTCTGTCTCTCTCCATCTTCCCCTTACTGTGTGTCCTGTGCAGCTGCACCACAATAACCGGGCTGGAGACTCAAGCCCAGACACGTCCTGTTTTAAAATAAGCACCCAGAGGCCGTGTAATAACCCAGCTCCACCAGCACACCCCTCCCTGCACACACACACACACACACACACACACACACACACACAAACACAAACACACATCACCCCTCCCCTCAAACACACACACAAATACACACACACGCCTTCATCCCACGGCCACAAGGCCCCCTGTCCTCACCCCACCCCAGCCACTGTACCCTGGAGCTGTGCCATTCTCTCACATTCGTTCTCATCTTTACCCACTCAGACTTTACTAAAACACACACACTTTAACACACATACACACAAAGATGCACACATGTACACAAACACACACACATACAGAAAAACAGACGGAAGAAGAAAGGGAGACAGAGAGAAAGAGAGGGAAACCAAATAAAGCAGCCAAAACAGAAGTGTGATTCACAGTCTGGATATAGCTCTCCTTCACAAGCCACACTTGGGCCACCGCTGCAGCTGGCTTCCTGTATTGGAGGGGGTGGAGGTGTGTGTGTGTGTGTGTGTGCGTGTGTGTATATATGTGTGTTCTGCGGGGGCTGCCTTACAAGCACATGTGGCTCCACAGATCTCAGGCAAAGATCTCTCGTTTTGTTATTATCCAGAATATTACAGCACACCCACTGCCAACACAACCCGTCTCACAGCCTTTGTTTGTGTGTCTTGGTCGAAAGAAAAACAAAGGCTATAAGAGAATGTTCTAGACCCGCGGCACATGGGCCATTAGTCTCCCCTGCTGGGGGTGTGTGAGTGTCTGAAGGAGGGAAGTGGTCCCAGGATGGAGGGAGGTGTGATGTTTGTTCCGGTTTGGTTATCAGCGCAGTGAGATTGTGGGATACTTGGAGCCCCCAACAATCCCACCCCACCCCCACCCCAGTCAGTGTTTGCCTGGGTCAGGTTTTCCTTTCTCATGGACCAGTCATTTCCTCTTGGAGGCTAAGTGCAGGGCGTGTGTGCTTGCGAGCGAGCGAGCGAGCGTGTGTGTGTGTGTTCCTCCAACCCTTGTCTTCTCAAGCTCCCTAGACCCCTCCCCCCCACACAAACACACACACACATACACACATGTGCCCAGCCGCCACGTGTTAGCAGGCAAAGATCTATGGAGTCTTCTATGGTGTCATATACATCTGTTTCCCCTAGAGATGCATACCAAACAAATGCGAATTTCCTTGAATCTCAGGGCTAATTTATGGCCATGTGTTTGACACAGTGTGCATGGGCAATTAAAGTGCTCATGATCTCTATGCCTTGATGCCGACACTTCATCCTGAGTGAGTTGCTGTGAGATTACATGTGAATGGTGAAGGATGGGCTCAGTGGAAAGAGGAAGAGGGTTTTTTAGATGGTGGTAGGGTAATGTCCTTAACCCACTTTGAAGAGTGTGTCAAGTTGTGTGGTATAGTCATCCTTTTCCTGTCTGAACAATGGCATCGGACTGCACAAGAATGAACCCAAGACGCACTTCCTTCCTTCATGCCAAGCAAGTGAGCGAGCAAGTGAGCAGGAGTTTAATTTGGGAAATCGTGTCAACATGAACCATCAGTCACACGCATTAACATGTTACAGATGAACCATTGTTCCCTTGAGTAGGCCTCTGAGTAGGCCTCTGCAGAGAGAGATAGAGAGAGAGAGAGAGAGAGAGAGAGAGAACAAGAGAGATCCCATGAAACAAAGCATAAATAAAAACTTCCCGAAGCTTCTATCATAACCCAACCATCTCTCACAGCATAAACACATACACGCCCAATTATACACACACACTCAAACACACACACACACACACAAGCACACTTAAACACTGAAAACACTGCCATAATGACAGTGAAAAATTAAAAAGGGTAGTAGACTAGCATTAGCTCATGCAGGCCCAGGCTCATTAGCTCCATTTAATACAGTCTGTTGGCAAAGCCTTCTGATCCACAGGGCCTTTGGTGTCAGCTATGATGTGATCTCTGGAGGCAATGTTTTTTTCTCTTTCTCTCTCTTTCTCTCTCTCTGTTATCCTCCTTGAGCTTTCCTTTTGAATCAATGTTTACATTTTTTATGTCCAGAGTTTGGCTTTGAAATGGCTGACCAACAGACCTCATTCCAAAACCATCTTCACCCTCTTAGCTACTGCCTCTTATTACATTCTCCTGTTCGAAGCACTTTGGTTACTCTCCAGACTATACTTGTGCTGTGCTGTGTAAAATTGTGTGTTGAATGTGTGCACACATCTGGCTATGGGCTGCAGTTGAAAGCAACTCAAATAGGATTCTACCCAACAATATGGCCTCCCCTATGCTAACCATGGAAGAGGAAGGTAGTCCCATACAAAATAAAAAGAAATACTGTTCTTAGATATCATCATTTGCCTAAGCACTAACTGTCTCTTTAAATGAATATGATGTTCTAACACCAGACAGAAATGGCGTAAAAAGTGCATATCCATGAGAGATGATACAGCATGTTGAAGCAGTGTAGATGATTACAATGGTACCACAGTGGGTCTGAGCAGATTATAGTCGAGCATGGCCATTATCTACTGAACTAACCCAATTACTTTACCTAAACCTGGGGGGCGGGGATAAAAAGTGCCTAATATGCAGCAGTTTGTTACTCACCAACCCTGAGTTCCAGCACTACTGTGTCAGTAATTGGCTTTGCTCCGGGAGATTTCACTGGAGCACCTTTCAGAACCACAGGGCAGGCCTGTGAAATCACTCGAGTCATATGAGCAGAAGAAAGAGTATGTTATGGACAAAAAAAAAGAGAGAGAGAGACAGAAGAAATTTATTTGATATGTTTGTGTGGTGTGTGTAGAACCAGAGAGAGAAATATAAAGAGTTAGACAGAGAAAAAGAGAATGACAGACAAAAAGGTAGAGAGAGAGAGCATGGCAGAGAGAAAGAGAGAGAGAGAGAGAGAGAAGCTGGCCTCATTCCAGTCTACTCTCTCGTTTGATCTAGAGCTGCTGCGATATTAAATAATTGAGCTAAGGGAGATGAAAGTTTCAGGAGCTCATTTGAGCTTGTCTGTGTTATGTGTGTGTGTGTGTGTGTGCATGCGTTCGTTGCAGTGCCAACTCCCACTCAGGGGGCCTGGCCAAGTCTGCAGGCTGTAGACGCCGGGTGAAGAAGTGTGACTCATTTCCTGTGTGGGTGCCTGGGTCGGCTGGAGAAACCCTAGATGCGCACCAGGGCGAAACAGGAAGTTCAGCCAGGGCACCCTCCTGGTTTGAAGTCACCCACTGCTAATGCCACCACTGCCACTGCTGACGCCATCTTGCCTCCCAGGGAATTTGTATTTGTCGACTCAGCCAGCAAATACAGGGAGATCTGATGTACCTGTCAATTGTTGACAAAATGTGTTAAATATATGCCCTCAAAGTGACCGAGTGAGTCTCTATAGAGATATATCATTCACCATCATCCAACTCTGATGTTTATCCTTCACCTACATTTCTGTTTTGCAGCACACAATTGCTATGAGAAAATTAATTGCTTAAGGTATTAGAGTGTTTCTATTTGCACAGTTTGCGTATTTGGAAAGAAATACTGGCAGTTTTTACTGGTCTTGATATATCTGTTAACATTTGCATAGCCATTTACTGAAGACTGGGGTGACTACCTCTTCCTCTGAGGAAACCTTCCTCTGTTGACTTTGAATCTCTATTATACACTTTTAATGCAAAGTTAGTCAAATCTCTGACAGCAAAGGCACACCATCACTACCACCACTCCTGTATCATTTGGAGGACAAACAAGCTTCCCTAGTGCATATCAACAGTGTTTCAGAAGGTGTCAGGGGAAGGGAAACAATGTCTCCTGATTGCCTGGCTGTTCCTTCGCCTCGGCTGATTTATGGTTAGTCGGCCGTGGTGACGGTGGAGGAAAGAGGTAGATGGGTCGCCATAACGACCATAAGCCATAGCAGAGATAATGGAAAAAGAACAGCTGTTCTCTACCTGAGGCCTCATCATCAAGATAAGGACCTCCATCACATCACTCTTGGCTTTTTTCCCATCCTCCTGTGTGTGTATTGTTGTGTGTGTGTGTGTGTGTTGGTGGGTGTGTTGGTGTGTGTGTGTGTGACCTTCTCACTCTGCAGAGCTACATGTCAGACTGAGTTAGCCAGACCCTCACCAGACATCCCTGCTTCACAGCTAACGCTGTCAAAGAGATAAGCCATACACCATGGTGGAAGCTAGTCTGCTTCCTCTTCTGCTCCCAAATAGCAGCTCGACACTGTGCAGCTAAGTCTGAAACAGCCGTCGCACCAAAACATGTTTATTTACATCTCCCAAAATAACATTCACAGCTCATTAAATTGCATCTTTCACACTTCATTACCTTTTCATTTAATTAGCTTTGTTGCAGTTAGCTTTGTCGTTTGTGATGCGCTCTGTTTATAGCAGGCAAAAAAAGTGCCATGCTCTTTGTTTGAAGTAAGTTGTTTCCACAGTTTAGAAGGGAGTGACTCTACATGTAGACGATACCATTCCACCTCTTTGTTCAGCCCTTGATGTCTGTTTGTCCAGTCTGTGGTCTGTGTTTGTGTGAAAGTCCTTGCATGTGCTGTGGTGTGGTGTGGTGTGGTGCAGTTGCGTGGGTTCCACCATCTGGATTAAACGTTTCTTGGCCCCTCAAACGACACTTCCCTCTGCTCTGGGGGAGGCCGCGTTGCTACGCTACCCATTCAAAACACTCCTCCACCTAAGGCATCAGGTTGTTATGTGAGGCCTACAGCCCTCTGTGGTTTACACATGTTTATGCAGGAGGCGCCGCATGCTTAGGGAAGAGAGGCCGAGCACGAGCGGGCTGTTTGCGTGTGAGTGCCGAAGAGGCAAGCAGCCCTGGGAAAACACAAACACATAACCTGTCAGGATTTAGAAAACAAGCGAGTATTAGAAGCCTGAGGCGCACCAGAGGGCTCCTCTCAAGGGATGGATGTCTCCAACAATAGTGACAGAAACAACAGCTACTCACAGCCTGCAGGGAACATCTCCAACTACTGACTGCATAATCCACTGTGATCATATTTTTACAACACTACGAAGAATCTCAAAGGCGACTTATGAGCACAAAATGATGAAATACAATGATATCCCTGATAAAGATACATATTTATTGAATTATTGTGAAAGACATAACAGCATGGGCATATAGCAGGTTAAGTCAACAGGTTAAGACAAGCTAGGCTGTAGTAGGTGAACAATGCAACAAAGTAGAGACAGATCTGTCATAGGGCATCTGCTTACCAAGGGAAAGACAATATGAGCTCAAAGTAAATGCACATTATTATGACCACAACAATGAGGACAACAAAGATAGTTGCCTGAGTCCTCAGGACTGCAGTGTGGCCCCTTGTATTGGAAAGAGATCGAGCTCTCCGCCCCATAGTCCCACCTCTCATGTTGACAAAATCTTCTAAAAAACTCCCTCTAATACACACATATACACACACACACACACAAACACAAGAAACAGCCAAGGGGTCCTCCTTTTGTCCTTTGAGTTCAAGAGGGAAGCTCAAAACAAACCCAACCCTCTTTTTTTTCTTTGTCTGCTTTTGTCCCTCTTGTTTAAGAAAAAATGAAAAAAAAAAAATATCTCAGATGATGTCTGTTCAGCCTCAGGGTGACTCTTCTGTAGTGGCAGAAGTCCACAGCAGGAGAAGGGAGAGAAAAAGAGAGAGAGAAAGAAAGAAAAAAAGAAGGATGGAGGGAGGGGACAATGAGAGAGAGAGAGAGAGACAAAAGGATGCAGAAATGAGAGAAGACCAAAGCTCTACTGTATCTGTGAGTATGTTGAGTTCCCCTCTGGCTGTACAAAGGCTCTCCTCTCCTTTCCTTCCCTCTACTGGACTCCTGCAGCTTCAGTGGGCTTTGCTGTACCCAATAGATACTCTGTGTGAGACTGTGAGCCTGAGGGAGAGAGGGATTGTAAAAGAGAGAAAGAGAAAGAGAGTGGTATTGGATGATAAATGGAGAGATAGTGAGAGAGAGAGAGAGAGAGAGAGAGAGAGAGAGAAAGAGAGCAGGGTGTGTCTCGTCCTCAGAGCAGGTGGTGTGGTTACAATGTCTGCACCCACCCCATCCAGCATCCTCCCTCCCACCACTGATGCCCGCCCGCCTGCCTGCCTCGTCCCAAGGCCATGCTGGGGCTGATGCAATCTCACAGGTGTGGACAAGCACTGACTCAGGCACCTGAGCCTTCACAAGGTTAGATTGGTCGCCTGTAACACCTGTGACTGTAATATCTGTGACTGTAACATCTTTCAAAATGAACTAGGTCACCTGTAATCAAATCTAATCTTCCAAATTCTCATTTAAAAAAAACAAAACAAAACAAAACAGACTCCCACCCCACCCCATCCAGATGGTCTGTTATGACCACGGAACAAAATCTATGCACATTTGAAATGTATTCACCCCTTATGCAATGGTTCTCTGATTGTTAATGTCAGAAGTGTTTTATTTACATGAGGTGGCAGTTACTGTTGCCAGCTGAAAAGAGTGAAATCCCAATGAGGGGTGACGATTCACAGGAACCGTAAACCCATTTGTTCCCGAAACTCTACACATGCTCATTACAGAAGATCTCTTCTAAGGCTCCACGGAGCTCAGAAAACAAAAACAAAACAAAAAAAGTTTAAACAAGCCATTCAGTTCCTAAACTAATCCTGGGGAGTTTATACATGCTCTCATCCCCGTCTCACGACTACAGCTATTCACAGCACAACCTCAGGGGTGTAGATCACTTTACCTCCCTTTGCAATAGATAGACAAAGAGCTGTTTGTTTACTTGAGGTTTCACAAACAATTATGTGTATTATATGAGTGTTTTAGGGCACTGTGCACTCATATTTGATTCCCTTTAACTGATTTGAATATAAATGTTTCTTTATCAAAACACATTCAGCCAATGTGTTTCTTTGCAGGGTATAGGAAAGTTTATTGTAGAGTGTGACTTGAGTTGGACATGGTTTGTCCTAGATATCTGACGTGGGCCTTGGAGATTATCTAGGCCAGCTCCACTGCAGAGACTGGCTTTGGCAGTGGAGAGATCAAAAAGCCACTGAAACTAGTTCATGTCGCTCAAAACTCGCCCATGAGCATGAGCGTCCATGCTGTGTGTTCGTGTGTGTGTCTGTGTGTGTCTGTGTGTGTATTGAGGCACACATTCAAATATACAGTACAATGTCTATTATACTATATTCTTAAATGCAGGGCTGCCTAGTCCTCTTTATGCCTCTTTAAGTGTTACAGACCGCATGCTACTGTGTGTATTAATGAGTTTTGATTGGTTTGATTATGAAGCCAAGCTGCTTTACTACTGATCCAGCACTTCTGTAGGCCACTTGGAGTTGAGAAGAGTGTGTGATGTCTGTGGCGTGGAATCGGGGTGATACAAATCAATGCCTATCAGCCAGGCTGAAGTTGTGTGGGTGTCGGGTGGGAGAGGCCGGTTGTGTGTTGTGTTGAGTTGTGTTTTTCTGTGTTGGCTGGCCTCTGAGGGGACAGAGATAAGGACTAGTGACTACTTGCACTGGGCGCCAGGTTTCTCCCCAGCTTTATCATCCACAAGCCCTGGAGTGTTTTGTCTACTGATGGATCTGCCACGCTGATTCCATGACGACTCAGAGCTCTGTGGGAACTCAACTCTAGTCTCAGTTTAGACCAAAGACCTCTGTCTGTCAGTTTCAGAGTGGTTATAAAATGGTAATAAAACTAGTGACAATAATAATCCCAATGATTATAACCATAATCTCTAAGCCTATAAAAGACTTAACTTGCATGAATCAACCAATCATAAAGTCAATTCATGCAGGTTAAATCTTTGGGGGTTCAGATATACAGGGAGCAAGCCAATGACTTGTCTGCTCCTTGTAGAACTCATGTTATAATAGATGGAATAGAATAGAGTAGAATAGATAAATAAATAGACTGGGTCAAAACAAAACCAAAACGAATCAGATTCCATGTGAATGAATTTACCTGGCAATGTGTCTAGTTTTGATTCATCCTCTGAATTATATTCTCTGCATTTTCAAGTGAAGTAATATTTGTCTCTGAATGCAGGCCCAATATGCTGTGCTCTAGAATGAACATAAAAAGGGAATTGCAGCATTTGTACTTGACAGAATTACTAAGTAAGTCAGAACATCTCGCCTGGATATTTTTATAGTGTTGCATGATGAAATAGGCTTGATTATGCAAATGGATTGCTTGGAACACAGAGTACATTTTTGACCCTGTTTTGATTTTAGTTTTTTTTCTTCAATTTCCGTTTTGGCACACAAGGTCAGAGAAAATCGAGGCGAGCGAGAGAGAGAGAGAGAGAGGAGAAATGTCATAATCCATCAAACTTTAATGGGGTAAAACCCGGCACTGGGTGGGCGAGGAAAGCCTAGTGTGCTTTTCTGCTCTTTCCATTTATAGTGCACGCAGACGAGGCTCTTGGGACGTCACACGCCATGACTCATGTCTCGAGCGTTTCTGGTCGAGGCGAGACTGTGCTGTCGCTTTTCCTGAGTCTCTCTTTCTGTCTTACACAACACATACACAAACACACATAAACTCTCTCTCTACCACTGTCATTCTATCTTTCTTTCCTCTACTCTCTCTCCCTTACTCCCTCTCTTTCTCTCGCCTGTCGTCTTCCCCCCTCTCTCTCTGTCCTCCTTTCTTTCGTTTTTGCACACGTCTCTCTAGCTCAGAGCCCGAAAAACAAGGAGTGCCCTTCTGAAGCACGATGGAAAAAAACAGCCAAAGAAAAAAAAACTGTGCTATGCTATGTTTGTGTATGTGTTTGTGTGTCGGCCTGGGGAAGAGGGGGTGGAGTGTGTGTTTGTGTGTGTGTGTAGGGTAGACAGTGAGAGGGGGAGGAGACATTAGGTCAGAATAGCCCGAGAGTATGATGATGAAAGAGATAAACAAGCTGAATCAGTCACATGTAAATAGTACTGTAAGCATGGCCTCCATTTCCTGGAATTGTTGTTCTGCTGAGGCTGCAGTGGCAGTCTGTAGGGGTAAACCCACCCCTCCTCTCCCAGCCTGCCTGCCTCCCTGCAGGCTTTTCACAGTCGGTCACATGGGTGTCCTCTCTCTCTCTTTCCCTCCACTGCTTTCATTTCTGTCACGAACCCCCCCAACACACACACACACACACACACACACAACCCCCTCCCTCTCTCTCGACCCCCACCCCCCTGCACACACACACACACACACACACACACCCACTGAACTCATTCCCCCTCCCCCTCTCCTCTCCACCCCTCTGTGCGCTGTCAGGTCACCGGCTTGTTTGTTCAGATGGAACAGAGGAGGAAATGAAAGCTCGGAGCCAAGTTTAACCCTTCACAGGCACGTCAAGGCTGCCGCCATCACTGCTGCTGCAGCTACAGCTTCTGTTTGCCAGCTCACAGGGGAGGACAGCATGGCAGGAAGATCATAGTGAAAGAGAGACAGTTTTTTAATTCTATATCTGTAAACACTTTTTTCACCTTCAGTCTTCCTTTTCCTGAAAAGATGTTTGGGCATTGCTTGAACTTGCAACAGAGTTGGAGTTGGGGCAGGAATTGATGTATTGCTTTGGTACTGACAGAATTCCCCAAAAACACACTTCATCCATTCAGAGCTTGGCACATTACAACCATTGTATTACAGTGACATAATAACAATAAGTCAGTATCTGCTACTGCCACAATAGATGTTTTTCAAACACCGAAAAACTCTTCTCAATAAAATGTCAGACCAAAAAATAAGTCTCCCTCAGGGCTTGTATGTTGTCCAACTTCATGTGATTATTTTGGACACTTCTCTTTTGCTTTGGCTTCAATGGGGATGCAAGTCCTCGAATATCTATGTTCTGTACAAACAGTCAGCAAAATTGTCTCTGGCAAACAACATATGTTTTCTACATCAGATAATCGTACTGTTCCAGAAAGGAGTTTAAAACCTAGAAAATTGCTTCTTGGCCATTTTCAGCAATGGAAAAACCATTAACTTCCCAAGCCAAAATACCTTCTCAAAGAATTTGATTACAATATTATCTCCAGCAAACCAGGCTTCTCCCAGTCACTTGGCAAAACGCATCCAGTGACATTATCTTCAAGGTTATTTTAAAAAACAACTATTTTTATGGGTGTCATTTAAAAGCCCTGAGGGCTGTTAATGTGGCGTGATTAAAACGTTCCCCTAACACGGCAAAGCTTTCCCTCTGCACTGTGTTGTGTCTGGACTTGGCAACATCTGGTCTCCATGTACGACGGAAAGGCACGGAGCGCCTCGGCACATGGGAAGATAAAGCATGGGAAAGATCAAACAACCGTGCTGGACCTCTCCAGGCCGGCAACGATCCTCCGTGCTTACCGTGGACGCCGTCCAGAGCTATTTTGTTTGGACACGTTTGAAGGAGGCCAGTCTTGACTTTAACCTTTCCTTGAGAACCACGAAAGATAAACACCGTGAAGATTACGAGATTATGCGAAGCTCACTCGCAACGCTGGTGGCGTTCTAATAAATGACTCAGAGATAAAAAAAAGAGATGTTCTTTGTTGTTAGCATGCCCTTACAAGGTATTTGCAGCAATAAACAATTTTCTTATCAGAAAAAAATTAACCATCTGACAAAGTCTTCTGACTTCTATCTTCACACGTTACTACCTGAATGAGATTTATTACAAGAAAAAGACTCCCACCATCAGAGTAATTTCCCGACTGTCTGTCTTAAAGCCCTCTACAGTAAGAACAGTAAACAGACTAATCCACAATGAAATATGTGTGAAATGTGTGTGTGTGTGTGAGATGGGGGTGAGAGAAAGACAGAGAGAGAGAGAATTGTAGACCTTCTACAATTCAACAGGAATGAATAGAAGTCTGCAGAAGAAACACAGACTTAGAGATTGTGTTACAGTAGCCCTTGCAAGTTCTAATGCAACATGTGAAACTTGCCATGCCAGACATGCAGTCAAGTGTTGCCGATATCACTGCGGCATGACCCACCTTTGCTTTGAGGGATACTTGATGTCACTAGTCGCAGACACATAATAAGGAGGATGACTGTCTCTTTGCACTGTGTCATGTCCCTGTTAGCCTCACACCAGCGTTGCCGCCCCCACTGGTATGTGTGTGTGTGCGTGTGTTTTTGGGAACAAACCGGTTCATTCTGGCCATCTACCAATGTACACAGACTAGACATGTACTGCACTCTCTAATTTCATCAAACAAAGAGGACGGACAGGGAAACAGCCAATCAGAGGACAGAATAGGGGCAAAGACTCCACTGTGGACACAGGAGAGGTCGTGGCGATGAGTTCAGGTCCTCATCTGTCTGTCTTCACACAGTTCGGTTCCCCTTTCCTCCATATTCACGAGTCCGTGTTTGTTTTTGGAACGCGGCGGTGGGGGGGGGCATTCTGGTCCCTTTGCTCTGACAGCGCCTCTGTTTACCCTCTTTCTCCTCTCATCTTCACCCTGTTCTCGGAACACCCCCCTCCCCCAAAGTTACCTGCGGCTGTTGGCCCGTTTTGCTCTGTTGCTGTGCCTCCAGGCTGTGTTTGTCCTGGAGGTCGCACTTATGATGACACACAGACGTTCCACAAGGTCATTTGATTTAAATCATTTTCTAAAAGAACCAGTCAAAGTCAGTTTTACTCAACCTTGAGTGTGTCTTTCATTTATGTAGGGGTTATCAAAATACAAGTGCCTTGAATTGAATTTATAGTGGGTGAAGTTTTAGTGTGTTATATCAGTCACCAGCTAGATTCACCACCAGCAGTAATAATAAATTCAATGTCAAACCACAATCACTGTTACAGTATGAATGAATAGACATTTTCCATGTTGACTGTAAACAATTTATATGTGAGTATGATTTATGGAACAATCATTCGATGAGTGATTGCTCTGCCTCCTCTCAACCACCTCCAGTGTGTCTGTGGTGGTGACAAAGAGTCAAACCGGCGTGGCTGATGGGTAGATAAAGATTGAGGGGGTGGGGTTGGGGGGGGGGGGGGGGCATGACCAGACAAGACTTAAGGCCACTGTGGCTGTGAGTAAATGACCTAATAAACTAAAATGCCTGCGGTTGTATCACGAGACCTTCATCCTCTTCCACAGAAAAAATAAAAAAGTGAAAATACCCTCTCCGTGTCTGATGGTCATTGCTGTGGGCTGTTTTGACTGGATGGTCATACTAGGCCAAAGATGATCCCCCCACACACACACACATACACACACACACACACACACACGCACACACTCCCCTACACACACACACACACACACACACACACACACACACACACACAATGGCCAGGGATTTTCTTTCAGCCAGGTTCCAAGTTTCTCTCATCGCCTTCAGCTCTTCCTGTGTTGTCCACCACTCAAAATGGAGGCAATGCATCTGTGATCAAAGACAGACAGAGAGAGAGAGAAAGATGGCCACAGCAGTCAGCTAAATGTCAAATAACAATAAAAAGTTTCCTTTGTTAAAGGGAGAGAGAGAGAGAGAGGCTGAGCTAATTTAGCCTTTTGGACCCAGGGGATATAATAACGTTCCAGTTTCCAGATGTCTTTAACCCAGGTATGAAATGCATTCTCTCTGTCTGTCCTCGGACCTCATTTCCAGCACCCCCAAATGGGTATGTGTTCTGCAATGGCAGCCGCTCAACACTGTCTAGAGTAGACATCATGGATGTCTGCAAGGGTGCTTGTTTAAAGTTGGCGTTCGCCCACGCCTATAAAAATGTTGAATAAAAACGCCACGTTTTGACAGGGTGTTTTATGATCTATTTTCTTTATTGGCACTGTCTCCATGATGAGAAACCAGAACCCCCTCTTGGCAAGCCAGCACAGACAGGCCCTTGGCCTTCACATTGATGTTTCCTGCTTTCCTATTCTTCATTGAACCTTCTCTTTTTTTTCGTGGTCACAGAAGGGGGAATATTTGTCTCAAACAATAAAGTGATATCCCAATCAGTGACCTCAGTGTTATCATATCTATATGCGCAGTGTGTAGTCTCAAGTCTGTCTGTGCACTTAAGCTGTCTTGGCTCCACTGTCTTGCTGTGAGGCGAGCTCTGAGGGCCCAGGTCAAGCCTGGTATGTAGCTGAGTAGCAATAACAGACTCTGGGAACACACGTCCTAAAGACTCACATAAATTCACTTGGACGTCTGAGTGGATTCCACTGGATTGTACAAATAGAATGTACTATGAGCTGATGAATAGGCCTCCACTTTATTTTTCTGGCTTGACCCAGGGTTTGGTTCTGTAAGCCGGGGCAGCCTTGATTTTCTTTTTTTTCGGTTTCTTCCTTTCTTTTTTTCTTTTTTTTTCTCTTGTTGGAGTATAGAAACAAGTGCGCTCTCATTCCCATGCCAGCAAAACTCAAAAGGGATGAGTAAGCCAGAGCGAAAAGCAGGGCAATGAACTTAGCATGCCGGAAAGAGAGATAGAGAGAGAAAGAGAGAGAGAGAGAGAGAGAGAGAAAGAGAGAGAGAGAGAGAGAGAGAGAGAGAGAGAGAGAGAGAGAGAGAGAGAGAGAGAGAGAGAGCAGGAACACATTTTGCCAGGAGCAAGGGCTTTACAGTTCAAGAGGAGCTGGAGCTGGAGCTGCCACTCGGCCTCGCCGCTTCTCTTTCCATTACAGCAAGGCACATTGTGCACACAACTACAAGCCAGTACTTCTCAGAAAAGAACAGTGGGCCATTCCATAAATGTGCATTTGTGTGTGTGTGTGTGTGTTTGTTTGTTTTTTTATGCTTGTGAATTTCTGGTGTGTGTGTGTGTGTTTATAGGTTATGTGGTTGTGTGCATGTTTGTGAGAATCTGATATATGTGCAAGGTATGTTTATATAAGGTATGTTTGCACGTGTGCATGTTTGCGTGTGTGTGTGTATGTGCGTTTGTTCCCTGTCTGTGTACACACTTCCCCCCTGCTTCATCCTCATGTTGAGGGTACGGGGGGAACCTGTCTGTTTTGCTTCTTTCTCTGTATGCACTCAGTGGCCTGTCGCTGCAGGGGAAAACACACCTGCCTCCTGTTACCTACATCTCCAGCCTCTCTCCTCTCTCTCCAGAGGGCCACAACTGACAGCCTGAAAAAAAGGGTCTCTCTCTCTCTCTCAATCTCTCCCTTCTCTCTCTCTCACTCTCTCTCTCTCACACACACACACACACACACACACACACACACGTACACACACACACATACACACACACACACTCAGGGCCTGCGGTTTACTCAGTCTTTGCTACCAAGCGAGTTCTTTCCTTGTCACCTAGACTGGTATGAACTCTGCTGCATCTATCTCATTTGTTTTCCTCATAACACACTAGCAAAACTAAAAACCTTTTTGAACTGTGCAGAAAATAAAGAAGCAAATTGTTCCTTCAGTGACACTTCCTCGAGGGTACAGCAAAGTAAAATGTAATTTCCAAATACTTAAATTATTTTAATTCAGAAAATAACCACATCAAATCAGCTTTCTCCTCTGTGGCTGTGTGTCTAGACAGCATCTGTTGGCTGTAGTTTCTCTGTGCTCTTTGTGACTCTTCATACTCTTGGCCTCTCATCAAGCATTTTGTTCTTGATGCCAAAAGACAAAATCTGCAAGTACGGTAATAATCTATTTTTTTAAGAGGTGTTTTTGTTCTTTGAAGGCCAAAGACTATGAAAAGACCTTAAGGGAAGGGTGTGCTTTGCACAGGAAACTTGAGAAGAAAACTTGATCACAAGTGTGCTCAAGCATGATAGACCCCATAATACTTTTTTCATTATCATAGACAAGTGACAGCTGTTACATCAGATATCCCTCTCCATTTCTCTCAATCCCTCTCTCACAGTTACTGCACTGTCAGACACTATAATCGCATATAGTGTCACATTCATTACAAATGAAGCAATTCAGTCTCGTTTCATGGCTGCTGGCCTCTTGTGGCAAACAACACCACCGCTAATAAATCAACCTCAATTAATGGCTTGGGGGAGTGCTTTAGTAATGTACAGAAAGCAATTGCTTCATAGATTAGTATTAGAGATGGGAAGACACTGTGACACCCCTAAATACAATGGCAGCAGGTAGAGGAAGAAGGGACTGACTTTGGAGAAAGTCGTTGAATAGTTTATCAGTTCTGTTAAATGATGGGGCTGTAAAATATCTTATCTCATATCTGATTAGGATAAATTGGACACATTTTATCCTCTTTCTCTGTGAAACGATAAAAAAATACATGAGGCATGTCATTGTCATTAGGAGGAAGTTTGTACACATATATTTTTTTTTCTGATTGTAAAGATTGTGTACTGGGGAATGCGCTGATATCACTGTATCTACTGCATGTAGAAGTCATTTAGCCCTAACGCTGACTTTTTGCTGAGTCAGTGTTAAGGTGTTAGTGAGAGTGAATGGGCTCTATATGATGTGTGTAGGATGTAGTATAGTCTAGTCACAATATTCAAAAGCACGTCGTTTTTAGAAAATCTACTGAAGTCAAACACTTCCATTTTGAACGCCAAGGTAGTAACTAAAACGATGGCTCCATTCCTGAGTACCATTCCTAATAGGCAGAACTCCTCCTGGGCACAACCCGGGCATGACACAACCTGAGTGCCCATGGCATGGCTTAGTGTTACTAGGGATGCCGTCTGACCTGGGGATGGAGGATGTTGCCACGGCGCTGAGACATGACGTAACTGGGATCATTAGGTCCCTCTCTTTAGGCAGCATCCTATCTGTAGTAGAGCAAACACACTGTGGGTAAAATGCCTACCTGATCATACACTCATTGGGGGCAGTTCTGCTACACACACACACACACACACACACAAACACACACATTCATCACTCATGTTCCACATTCATCACTCATGTTCCACACTCATGAATTCACAGACACACACACACACACACACACACACACACACACACACACACACACACACACACACAGTAGACGCACCATACAGTATAGTGTATGATGAAAACTGAAGGGTTTGAACTCAACTGACCTATTTTACTTGTCTGATTCATCCACCAGCTTTGAGTCATACTGAAATCCAAGTAACTTACACCAGATAGAATATTATACTGTCTCAGTCTGTCTGGAAGGTCTACTGGTCCAAACTACTGCGACCCACTCAGCCTCTCTGGTCAGATCGTCTCTGCTGGGGTGGTGCCATGAGGTATTTTCAGACTTCTGCCTCACTTCCTGCTCCCACATGAGAGATGAACTGCCTCATACATCAATGTCAGCGCTGCTGCTGCTGCCACCACTGCTGTCGCCACTGCCCTCCGTCGATCCATCCCCATCACAGACGTTGCCCGCCCCGTTCTCTCCTGCCATGTGTGTCTGCGCTTTGAAGGTTTCGCTCTTTCATCTTGCTTTATATCATCGGGCCCTGTGTGACATCCACCGACATCCACCCCCACCCCCACTGCCACCACCTTACCCCACCCCACCATCCAGGCCGCCCCCCTTACCACAACCCCTCCCATTCCTACTTACCACCACCATGTCACAGGCTTGGGGTTTCTGATTGATCCCCCTGGAAGAACGTTCTGGCAAAACTGAGTGCGCAAAAACAAAAAAAAACAAACAAAAAAAAACAGTTTGCACTGCTGCAGGATGACAGAGGCATGTCAGAGCCCAAAAATGATAAACTGGCAGGCAGAGTGAGGGAGGGTGGGTGAGGGTTGCCCGCTTATAGGTAACAATTGCTGTTGTTGCTTCAAGGATTCATCACTCATGTTCCACAGTTGAGTGGACTGAGGCTGTTTGTAAGGGAATTTGGCAAAAGATAAATGGCAAAAGAAAAATTTGTTTTCAACAACATTTAGTCCAGTGAATCTGTCCTGTTCCCAAGCATACCAAAATGAAATATTCACCTAACTGCAGTGTGATTTGATGCACTGCAAGGCTATCCTTAGGGGAAACTGCTACCACAATATCTTAATGCAATCAAGCTATTGTCGATTCATAACAATGAGGAAATCTTAGAGCATTTTGTACTCTGGAGTCATTTAATAATTCCATCACGTTTAACTGCATAAAAGAAGAAACAGTCTTTCTTTCTGTCTTTCTCTTTCTCTCTCTCACTTCTCTGCAATTAGCTCCCCTTACAGCAATCCCACTCTGTGCCATCTCAGGACAGAGAGAAGAGAGAGGGAGCCTTCACTGCAAGGCAGTAAGAGAACACAGACACAAAATGACTTATATAATTGAGTGGTGGAGAACAGGCATCAATTTTGCATGGCAGCCATGCATGATTCACATGAGTTTGCAGCCACTTAAAAATGTTTATCATCTGATTTTTTCCTCAAAGGACCCCTCAACCACTCACGTCAGCCTACCCACCCATTGTGCTTATTCTCCTAAACCTCAGTCTCCACCACCTCCCTCCCCTCCTGGCCTTCCAGTCAACCATGGTAGGACATGCCATGAGCAATCTCTGTCATTGGTTTTTCACAGTCTTGAAGGCAAATTCTGGAGCATTTCAACCCATATCCCTGTTGTTTGAGGTCACAGAATGTTGTCAGTAGGAAAAGGAATAAAATGTTGTACTATATTGACCAGTGAACCAGCAGCTAACACTAACTAAATGGGGCAAGGAAAATGAAACCAAAAGTGTGTTTCTGTGTGATGTTCAGCTAACGTTAGCTGCCTCAAAAAACAGGGCTAAGGGTTGAAATTCTCTGGAATTTTCCTTTAAGATCACAGTACTGTCTGTCTGCAGAGAATTGTAAGATGTTGTTTTAGCACAGGAAGGAGAGATGCTCGCGGGGGAAATATATTTTTCTCCACTTCCATTCCAGCTGTTTTGGGATGTCTCTTCTATGTCACTCATTGGTTTATCTCCTCTCTGCATTCACCTGTTCTTCTTCGTCTCTCTGATCTCCTTCTTGGGACATTACCTGTTCTCCTCATCAGCTCTTAGGCTCTCTCTCTCTCTCTCATACACATTTTTTGCCCCATCCTTTACTTCCTTCTTTCATGGTTGGGTAGCAGTTACCATCACTACTTTGGAAATGGTTGACTTGTTCTTGACACCTTATTGTCAATCTGTAAGTCACTTTGTATAAAAAGCTGAACACTTGGCCTTTACTCCTTATCACTCTATTACTCTCTCTGTATCAGTCAGTAGTTCTATAATACCTCTTGCTATTTTCATCAGCATTGCTTCACTACTTTCCCATTTTTGACTGCCCTTTATTGTGCCCTTCATGTCCTTTCTTTCAATTCCTCTCTCCTTCTCTCTCTCTTTCTCTGTGTTCCCAGGCGGGCTTAGCAGTGGTACTGCTCGCTGAGCAGATTAAGCAGTGAGCCGTGGCATGGACCTGAGGCCTGCAGGTTGCTGATAGAGCCGGGGACACTTACCGCAAGAGACTAGACTCACAGGCTACAGGATGCTAAGTCACCCCTGCTGTGGTTTCTCTCTCTCTCTGTGCTTTTTCTTGTCTGTCAGTGTTGTTGTTTTTTGTTTTTGTTGTTGTCATTATTCATGTGAAGACTTGAACAGGAGTGGGTGCACTCCCCAGGCACGACTGAATCAGTCAGCCATGATGAATGCATTGGTCTGGTGTACGCCTCCTCTGTCCACAATCACAGCGAGACAGAGAGAGAGAGAAAACAGAATGTGTGTGTGTGAGAGAGAGAGAGAGAGAGAGAGTTTTATCATTAGTGTGAGTCACCCATCGCTTCTCATGACACCCTCTCCTGCCATTACCAACTCACACATCACACATCCAGCAGTTCAGACTTTTCCTCTCCATTTTGTTCTCTTCTTGCCGCTTGGTGTTTTTCTGAACCCCACACAGAGTTCACTCACCCATGTCTGTGCACAATTACACTTCCTCCTCCAAAACATTCTGCTGTGAGTACAATTTCATTACTGTGGAGCAAGAAGTGCAACTTTACTGAACAGTTTTTTTCCCTTTTAGCTGGTGGCTTATTAAATTGAAATTGGTTTGTTGTGTGTTACTACAATTATGGTTTAACGCATGAAAGTACCTTTGACAATAGGTGGAATTCGAGTCCATAAATTTGGAAGTTTATTGCTATGGTACCCTGTATTGCTATTGTTACCAACAACAAGCATTCATTATTCCTTGATGACATAGGGCGCTGTACTGCACTACAAGAATCCATCTTAGACTGCAAGCTCACCTCACATCATACCAGATTGGCCTCACTTTCTCTAGGCTGCCCTTGTCGCCATGGACATGCAGAAGTCAAAACAAATCACCCTGTCCTCAAATTAGGTTAAGGAGGAGGGTTGCTGAGCAATATTTTTGTTTCCTCTCAAACAGCGGAATGCAATTACTGGAACCGCCAGACCATGGCGATCTATGGGTGGTACAACCCACCAGGGAAAAAAAAAAACAGTTGTTTACCAATCAGTCACTGAGACGAAAGCAGAAAAAAATTCCAAGAAATGACCTACAAGGGTGTACAATGGGTATTAATGCAGGAGAGTGAAAGTGTGTAAAATGACGTGTGATTAACTTTCCACATAAAAAACAAATCACCCTCCCACCTCCATGAGTAGAAAGCAGTGATGTAAGTACCATTTAGGTCTAGTTCCCTCCTCATAGATGTAAGTACCATTTAGGTCTAGTTCCCTCCTCATAGGCCTTCTCTTCCACTGAGGACAAAGGATTTGTTCAGATTTTACATATCAAACATGCGGTTGACCAGGGCCAAATGAATTCTAATGATATGAAACGGGGAAAGCTATGTGGCCTGGTAATCCCTTTGCCAATATCAAAGTAGGCTATTTTTGCCAACCTCATCACTTTTGATATCTATGCTGTTAATTACTTCTCTTTGAACCCTATGCGAATGTCTGCATTGTTATTATCTCTACATTCATTTCATTCCCATTATTTAATGTTGTGTTTTTTAATTGCATGAAGCAATGTAATTTGGTGTGTGATGTGAGAGAGTATTGTGTTTTACATCCTTAAATACATTCTATATAAGAAGAGTTGCTGTTGCTTTTGCTTTTTATCTGAGGTTTCACTGGTCTTGGTTGAACTGATTTGAGCTGAAAGTGTCATGGAATATCAGTGTAGGTCCTGGACTTTCTATCCTATATTTATATCTACTCTTTTTGCCCTAAACATCCAATGATAAAAGGAACAATATGCTCTGTTCACCTGTTTTGTGTTGTACTGGTGTCTATTCTGCCCTACAAACCGAGATAACACATTTTGTCAAAATTGAGTTTAGACTTGAAATAAGCTTTGTGACATCTGCTCTGTCATGTGACAGTATATCCCAGTCCAATCATGACCTATTTTAGGAGTGTCAATTTTGCAGTAACTACAAAATCCAAGCGAATACCAAGGCAAACCGCAGTAACTGACAGTTATTCACCAAGTCAAAATTCATTAACTTTACTTACTGCACTTTGGCCCACTGTTCTGGCTAGTTCTAACAGTTAGACTAACTATTGACTAGATGCTAGTTGTTAGCAAATTAGCTGCCTTATCCAACACTGAAAACATTAGCCTACCTGCTCCTTAAGACATATATCCACTCATTATCTTAAAATTAAGAACTTTTGTTGTTTTGTTGTAAAAATAAGATAAGTTGTATTAATTTAGCAAAAATAACAGCATTCCATTGGTTTAAGCTTATCCAAAGGCAGAACGCAGTATCTGCATTTTTGATGAATTTTGACGGAGGTCAGATCAATCATCAAAGTTAATGCGCAAAAAAATCCCTTCTAAGTAGACATTGCATGACTGATGAACCAGTCATCTGCCTACATAACATTTTGCAGGACACTGTAAACTTTAAAAACAATTTCCGCAGTTTCACTGTAACGTTTGTAGTTACTGCATTTTGGGTTTGTACGGCAGTTTTATTCTATAAATCAATGGCCTACTATGCCTGAGTATGTGTGAGTGTACATGTTCCATATATGTGAGCAGTTATGATAAAGGAAATAAAAGAATAGGTATATACTCGGCTTTACGCATTTTGTGCACACAGTCACATTTACCCAAACAACAAACATGCCTCAACCAGTGATGTAGAGTCACACATCAAAGTGTTGCCTCATGCTTTCAGTTACCATGGCAACAGTTCTGTGAAGCAAGGGAGCACCGGGAGCTGCGGGAGAGAACAAAAACAACACGAACGCAAATATGACAACAAGCCCAAGCAGAAGAAATCACTCCTTCTTTCAGAGGCTATGACTAGATCCAGGCACAGTTCTTGAACCTTGAAACAACTAACAACATACTACATACTTAGCATACTAAATGCATAGTTGGCTTGATGAATTGATTAGTGAATGAGTAGTGAATCTAGCTTGACGTCTCCAGTGGGAAAGGTTATGAGAGAGTGTGTTGCGTGGGACTTCTTGCTCCCCTCTCTGAGGTCTCTTTGTTATTGAGACGTCCTTGTGATCAGAATTATCCCCACCGTGCTGCCTCTCAGCTGTTCCTGTCTTGTGATTGGGCGTGATTCCATCCCGGTTGCCATGGCGATGGATGGTGTGGGTTACCTGGGCTGTTGGGGCCAGGGTATAAATAGAGATGGAGGAGGCAGCAGCAGACAACCCCCACTTCCATCAGCCTAAAACAGCCTAAAAAAATGGAGAGGAAAAAAATCTCCAATGGAACGTGTGGCGCAAACTGTAACGCTTTCTCCTTTTCTCATCTCACACTTCCATGCAGTGGGAACAGCATGTTAAAGCCAAGATAAAAATGAGCTTCTGGGTCACAAAAATAGAAACTAAAAAGCACTGGCTATACAAAAACTAAAAACCAGACAATAACCAGGAAACTACAGTAGTCTCCCCAGAGTCTGGATGCTAAGGCCAGGATTGCAGTAGCCTGAGACATGGCAAATATGTGCTCGGGCAGACAGGCAGTAATATAGTAAATATTGTCACACACTCTGAATAAACTGCCTCAGTGGAGCACACAGGGTCACATACCCCTTTAACTGCAGAGATTATACATGACAAGTGTGCCCTTTCCCATGCTACGATGATATGTCACTCTGCCAAAGTACTCCTGCAATGGTTTCACAGCATAGTGCTACTATTGCCTAAGCAGCATTTTTCACTCATAGAATAATACATGAAGTCTCTGCATTGGGCTCTAGTTTGTACTGCTACAGTATTACCACATTGGTCTGGGCAGCTTGGTGAAATGCAGAGGTAGCAGTCAATTACAAAACTTTAGCCTCAGAATGGAAATAGGTGTGAATGAAGGTGCACGGTGCATGTTCAAATCACAGTATCTAGCACACAGCTCTCGACTTTTACATGTGAAGCTGCCCAAATGTTTTTATTTAATGTTGCTTGTTGAGAGCTTACTAGTAGCCAGAGTAAACATGGCTGAAAAAAAAACATCGCCGTCCCTGAAGTGTGATCTATCCAAACAATTTTCTTTCATTAGTCTGAATGGGTACCAGTGAGTCTCTTGTCTTCACTAGCTGAACTGTGTAAAAAGGCCCTATTTACACATTGATTTGCATTATCCAGGAGGGATAACGGAGCCTAGATGAAAAATGTAATTAAATTTTGAGTCATAAGGTGCTGGTTGCTTGACAACAGCAATTACGTCTTAATGAATGGAGCGTTATGTGTCAATTGACAGAAGTATAGTGTGATTACCTCTAAATGGTACATAAGTCTTAGGAAAACCCCTGGGATATTATTAGAATTTCATCAGTGTGTGTACTTGCAACCATGAGATATGAGTTTCATTAGCTTCTGAGGTGGCAGCATAACCTTGATACCAGTGACTACGCTATTTCCACTATAAAGGCCACATGAAATTTATGAACTTAATGACTAGGAATGCTGTTTCCCTGGATAATAACCACACAGGCTCCCCTGTCCTGGATACAGTCTGGTGTTTGTAGCTGGTGTCTGTAGCTTGTGTGTAGACCATGGGGAGTCAAATCACAGCCGTCCCTTTCATGCGTCTGAAGTATTCTGTTGTTCTGCTGGGACAGCTAGGTTTTGCTGTGATAGATGTTCTCCCTTGTTTTCATCAATGCGTTAGAGGATGGACACATGTCTTTGTGTGAATGATTCTATCCTTTTGGTGACAAAAAATGAGAGGGAAGAGGGAAAACAAACAAACAACAAGTAAACAAGTAACACTGCGGGACTGTCAGGGCTTCTGCACCCTTGGGCCCCTGATGGGTGTGGATGGAGATGGTGTTTTCTTTAGAAGGCTGTTACTGTCACAGCATGGTACCCATGGGATGGCTGGCTGAACAGGCTGAATTGTCAGCACTGTCACCACGACGACACCACTCGAGAGCAACAACTTCAGCCGCAGACGGACGGCTGAGGTCCTCTGGGTATTGACCCAACCTCCCCTCTCAAGCTCCCCTCCCCTCACACACACACACACACACACACACTTGCTGTATTTATTTCTATATTTCACAGCAGTAGACGGGGAGCTAGCTGTCAATTACTTGGCTCCTGGTAGCTGGAGGCTACATACAGTATTTATGCATGGAAGGTGCCAGGGCCCTGCTGCAAACAATATAGATGGTGTGGAGATCTGCCACACCTGGAATAGACTTCTTCTTGCACCAGTGGGTGTGAATGACTGAAGCGAGGGATGTTTTCTCAGCACAACATCCAGTCTGGCTTCAAAGAGAAATCTTCATTTGCAGGGTTACATAAGGTCTGAGGCTGGTTTGTCATTCATAAAGGCAGGCAGGCAGACAGGTGGTGGAACATACAGCAAGCAATGCAACTGAGGGAAGGATTGGGTCTGATAAATGATACATGATGTTATCTGCTCCCAAACTCACAGCAGTGGGTATCATATCAAACAGTCTCTCTCTCACTGTAGTCCTACTACAGAAGCAAACTCACTTACAGATCAGTCGTTCTTTATCAGCAGAGACGGCCCAAATCCCCACTGTCCACCCCCCACCCACCTCCACCATATCTAAACATCACCCTACCTACCCAACCTGTTGGGGAGAGAAGAGAGACAACCAAGAACAGGAGGGATACAGTGACTGATAGATAGACACTCCATAACTGGGCCTGAACAGACCGTTAGTATGTCCAGTACAATAAGTCATCATGTCACATGCATGTCTTGTGCACATGTGTGCTCTGTGGTATTGTATTGTGTTGTGTTGTGTTGGGCCGTGCCTGGTCATTGGAGAGGCCATGATAGAATGTGGGATCGGTATGGCCAGTCCCCCTCCCTCCCCAGAGAGTGGCGGCTCGGCGTGCAGAACAGAATCTTGTCTGTGTGAGCTGAGCCCGGGTAGGCTGGGATGCTGTAAACTGCGCCATGGGGCGCTGCCCTGAATCGGACCCCAGTGAGCAAGAATAGAACACAGCGTGTCAGGAGAACAATGCTGTCATTTGGTTGCCGAAAGAGCCTGTGTAACCCTATCAGCAATTAAACGGAACAGGATGAGAAAAAAAGAAAAGAAAAGAAAAGAAAAGAAAAGAAGAAACGTTTCAGTTTCTTGGCATGTCAGAAATTACTGCCTTTTGCTTGTGAGAGAGCAGTGGGAGTTTGCCGTTATCTGATTTCTGGTGAGATGATTTCTTTTTGAGACAATCATGAAAGATCAGTGAGGAGATGTGGGACAGCACGAGAATCTGAGTGTCAACAGGTTCTTCTCTGATGAAAAAAAAGTATATATATGTAAGACACAAACTGAATCCACCTGTACCAGATTTTCTTGTTTTTCTTCCTACCGACAGCACTCGGTGATGACATGTCATGGGCAAACAGCATTCCAGTGTTACATGAGTTCTTACAATAATAGAACAATAAATATAAAGGCAGAGAATGAATTTTGCACATGAAAGGACTGTTACACGCTTGTAGTACATGTCCTATGATAGTGGTCATAGCAGACTTTTCAAACCTTTTCTGTCATTTCCCATCTTAGAGGGTGGGAAATCTCCAATTGCCCCAGCAGAATGATAAGAAAGTAATGATTAGATTATTATTGCACACAGTATTCATGTTACATTTTCCTTCTAGTCCCCTGAATCTAAGATGAATGTCTTATTTTTCATGTTGAAGAAAGAAATAGATCACTAAATAAAAAAGACCTGTGTTTCTCTAATGGGGGCACCCCACACTTTGAGAACCAAGAGCTCAGGCACGGACTCAGTGAAGGTGATAGATAAAACACATGCACACACACACACACACACACACACAGACACACAAACCACCTGGCAATGAGATAGTGCAGAAGCACATGACTGATTCTCTCTTTTTCTTGCTCTCTCATGGTGGTAGAGAACATACACACACACGCACGCACACACACACACACACAAACAAACATATACACAGTTACACAAACACACACACCCATTGACACACACTCACAAACACCTGCGTGTGTACCTCTCCCCCAGTGATGCTGGATTTCCCCGTGGTGCTACAAGAGGAACAGATCTGCTGTGTCTGGGAGGAACTCATGTGCTGCCTGCACAGTCAGTCCTTCAGTCAGCTGTGGCCTCTCAGGCCCACGCCTGAGAGGCCAAAAGAGGCTCAAAGTTTCCAAGTGATAAAGAAGAAATGAAAGAAGCCTGACTTTTGACAGCAGCTTTGTAGCACAGGATGTAGTAGATCATAGATGTGGTTTAGTCTGTGTATGTGTGTGTTTGTGTGTGTGTTCTGGTGTCTGTGTGTGTGTGTGTGTGTGTGTGTGTGTGTGTTCGTGTGTCTGTGTGTGGTATGGGTGTCAAAGTCATGCGTCATAGAGAAATGCACGCTGGGAAGGCCCTGTGACACATCACTGGAAAGAGTCTGAAAATAAGTTATCATGTGGCTAATATTACAACTGCTGGTGACCTAATGTGATCTAATGATGAATTTGTATTTGCCATAAGTTAAAGGGAGCATACGCCATTATCTGTATGAAAGCTACCACATTATTTACTTCTTCAAGTCTTCAAGAACACTTCTGTATGACTGGTGAGAAAGACAGGAATGGAAAATTTCAAGCTCAATGGAAAATTTGAAATGCAGCTCTGCCTAGCAACAGATGATGACTTCTGTGGAACGAAACAATGAGTTGTGTGTGTGTGTGTGTGTGTGTGTGTGTGTG